>JAWZYT010007189.1:5000-39932 GCA_034508575.1 Petrolisthes manimaculis | reverse complement strand
AAATTGATTCGTCTCTCAGATTCTCTTATCACCTTAGTTTGTAACGTGCCATTGACATATTAGTTTCTATTATTTTAATACGATATGTTCAAGCAAATGTTGATAGAATACAAAGAGAAATTATCCTTTTAATGCTGTAGAATATATGATAGAGAGCAATGCTATGAACGAAAGCTTGTGGAAGAGACGAAGAATTTTGGTGGGAGGGGTGGAGGCGGCACAAATGGCAGCAATATAGGAGTGAGTTCCCCGGCCACAGCCTGGCAGTGTATGAGTCATCGTGAGAGGGGGAGGAGACAATCTAACGTTTGAGGTGACGCCACCACCCCATGTTAGTCAGCGCGTCAGACCACCAGGTGACTAGAAGGAAATTCTCGCAACGTGAGGCAAAGGAAGCAACGCCAACCATGTTCACTCGAGCCCAGGCAGCCACCAACAACACTAGTGCAACCAAGTCTGTCACCACAACTCATCAACACAACACAACTTCCGCTAATAGTGCCAGTACTACACATACATCCGTTAGTAGTGGTGGAACTTGTACACTTACATCTACCAGTGGTGGTGATGACGCAGTTCCCAGTGTTAGTGTAACGATAACAGCTGTAGCTGCTAGTGTGCCGGAAGGTGGTCTACTCCTTACATCATCAGCAATAACACCAGCACCTGACACGCCTACTATTACTAATCTTGTGGTAAGTACATGATTAATTAACATTAGTTTGAACATGCATGATTTTACAGTGTGTTATTTTGGTGGTAGGATAATTACTATCACAACTTCAACCATAGTTTAAATACATTTTAGGCCTACTTCGTGCTGTATGAATACTCTGCTATTGGAAGTATTCATATTTGGTAGAGCATTATTATGGTGTTTGTTTGTTGTGTACAAGAATGTCTCCATAGGAACCAGTTCATACAGTACGATAATAATGATACATCAGTTACTGCAGGCGAGCACTTGAATGCCAGACGCACGATTAGTCTAGTTTCACAGGCTTCTCTTCTCCATTAAGTGGTTGTACTATAAGCTCTCTAACAGTATCACGCCATTCCTACACAGAAGGGATATTGCTTCATATTTCGTATGGCGTATATAGTAGCATGATGAAACAAGACTTAAGCATGACGAAACGAGGACACCACTTTGTCCAGCAGATCTTATTCTCCATCTGTACACGTGTGAACAAAGCCTTGAGTATGTTCTTTATCCTTGGTTGTTGAGATGTTGCAGACTCGCTCGGGTGATCACGACCATGAGAACACACACACATACACACACACATGCATAATAATTGCTAAAGTTGTTGTTGGTGCATTGGATACTTGGTGGTGGTGAAGGGTGTGGTGTGGTGGTGGTAAATGGTTGCCAGAAGTCTCTAGTGTTGGTATGGTACTACAGCTGTGTATAGTGGTGGTGCCGTGGTGGTAGTGGGTGGTGGTAGTGATAGCAGTGGTGGTTGGGGTGCTTGCCACATGCCTTTACAATCGATATTATCAGTTGCTCTACATTCTCCACCAGTTTGTAGAACGGGGTAGTTGATGAGATATTATCGTGTTTATGATTATTATTATAGATGTCAATGGAGATAAACTGCTTTAATAACATTATTAACTTACACCTCTTTCATAGTATTTAGTAATCAATAAAATGTCCTTGCATTAATTTTTATTTCCAGTAAGTATGAAAATAATAATAATTATGAAAGTCAATGTTTTGTGAGATATGTGGTTAGATCAGCATTATTTTTCTTAATGGGTCTTCCCCACCACCACCACCACCACCACCACCACCACACCCACACTATATAGGAAGCCACCACATCACCACCAAGGCTAACCTACCACAATAGTATTTTTATGTCTCGGCTTTCATAAGGGAATTCATGTGTTGTCTTTTTGGTGTGGGGAATTGGAGGGAGGCTACTGATTCCTCCAAACTATAGGCTCTGCTACATAGCTATAATTTAGACCCCTAATCTCCTACCCGCCCTTAGGCTAGGCTAGGCTATACTGAATCACTCCAATTTGACCACAGCAGATTATAACTTCGTAATTAAGAAGCAAAGAAAATAAGTATGTTTCCCTCTTAGAACATAATTATTGGAGTGCTGCTGGTTGAGAGTAGATGTAAATAGTTGATGATAACAAGTACATACAGATGTGCAAGTTGTCATGACATTAGTCTTTTGTTCTTTTCCCAGAAGATACTTAACTAAGGGGATATTCTCTAGTTGGTAAATTGGAAGGTCTCTGCTGATTCCGACAAACTATGCCACTAAACAGATCCCCTATTAGTACCATTGAGGGCGTCCGTATCCTGTCACAGTTTGGAGGAATCAAGAGACCTTCCACCAACAAGGGAGTTCCCAGACCGTATACCCTTTGTTTGTTTCGTTTTACTCGAGACGGTTCTTTCTCCAACTTGGTCTGGAGAGAGAGAGAAAGAGAGATCCGGAACTATAGTGTAGGTGGTAATGTCCTCGTGGTAATGACTGGTGTAGTGTTCTCGTGGCCTCGTTGTCGTTGTTGGTAGTAGTGTGGTGGTGGTGGTGGTGGTGGTAGTAGTAGCGTTTTTATTTATAAAAATGGGAAAATGGATGAAAGGGTGAGAGTTTATCCTTGGAGGGACGAGGACAGAAAACGAAATATTGAGGATTAACTCTTATATCTTGAAAATATTCCCATGATTTCTCACCATGTATCAGATAGCCTTTAGCGGCTTGTACTAAATATAAATAAAAAACTGTAAAGACTAGAGAAAGTACACTAATGTATATAGGTGCGGACCTTTCTTAGATATCACGGGAATTAAGACAATGTTTAGATAAAAGAGAGTGGGAAGGTGTGACACGTTTGCTAAAGGGGGTTAATCTGGTCCTATTTCCTGGCATACTTTGGAGGAATCAAATAACTATAATGTACTGTACGTACTAAATGTATACTATCACCTTTCCTCAATTGCTTATTTAAAGAGGCAATTGGGGCTTGATTAAATTAAATATCCATTAAAGATCCATCATAGTAACTACAAGTTGTGGACAATCAATAATTAATTTTTGGGCATCTTAATTTTCATTCAATTTAAGATATAGTAATTTTGTATTAGCTGTAAACAACGTAGGAGATGATTGTATGTGTGTTGATATGAGGTGATTGTAGTAACAACTTTATAGTAGTCTTCCCTCCCATATGAGTAGGAGGAGGAGGAGGAGGAAGGGGTGGGGCGAGTGGACCAGCAGGCATTGATTTGACTTCCTAGAACAAGGAAGCGGGTTACCTGAAACTCTTTACCACAACAGACAGTTACTGGAATGAACACACACACACACACACACACACACACACACACACACACACACACACACAATAACAACATCCGTACTACTACTTTACGTACATACATACCAACACAGCTCTATGACCTTGCTGTAGATTTGGTTATTAGTCTCTCTCTCTCTCACACACACACACACACACACACACACACACACACACACACACAAGGGGGTATACTAGGAAAGAGAGTCAGTCAGTCAGTTGGTGGAAACAGTACAGAAAGTTAACAAGTAGTTCCTGGGAATGTGTGTTGATGATCGATGGTTGTTGCATGCACGTGTGTGTGGTGGTGGAAGGTGGAGGTTAATAGTCACACACACACACACACACACACACACACACACACACACACTGTACAGTCAGCGGCAGAAGTCGTGTCGCCTCACCTGCTTCACCGAGACTCACAGTGTTCATGAACCCGAAAAATACGCATGTTTTCTACACTTAATAATTTCGAGTGTATGAATACCGCGTGCCTCGGTGAAGCAAGTGAGGCGACAGGACTTTTGCCGCCGACTGTACAGTACATCTATCTACGAGTTATGCTCCTTCAAACGCAATGTGTCTATAAGGCACCTCGAACGAAATTGGACATGATATTGGCCTGTAATTCCACACACACAAGAAAACAACAACAACAAAAACACAAAATAACAGCTCGCCACCAACATCACATCCATCCATCCATCCCTTCCTTCCCCGTCCATCCACACCCTCCACTCCCCTTCCACCCCCCATCCACACCCTTCACTCCCCATCCCCCCCCCCCCCCATCCACACCCTTCCTTCCTAGATTTGGTGGCCACTTCCCTTGTAGATGATGAAGCCACTCACTCACTCACTCACTTCCTGTGTTAATGGTCGTGTCATGCTTGGTTTGGGATTAGTAGAACACACATACACACACACAGGCGATACATCACAACTTACGGCTCTCTCTCTCTCTCTCTCTCTCACACACACACACACACACACACACACATACACACACACACACACACATACACACACACACACACAACTTACGGGTCTCGCACACAAAACTTACGGGTCTCTCACACACACACACAAAACTCTCTCTCTCTCTCTCTCTCTCTCTCTCTCTCTCTCTCTCTCTCTCTCTCTCTCTCTCTCTCTCTCTCATCAGCACCACTTACTGTTCGAGGCAGGTATAGATAGGCAGACTGGGGTAATTAGTTGTTTTGGTAACACTGCATACCTCCCACCTGATAATTGTAGCCTACCCATTGCTTATGTTATCACCTACACCACTGATAACACACACACACACACATACACGTTCGTTACAGGCACTTACACACACACATATTGTACAGTATAGGCACTTTTACACACACACACACACACACACACTCACGTTCGGTAAAGACACATACGCACGCACACAGGGGACGACTAATTGCATCTTCATCACACACACATACACACACGGAGAAACAGAGGGTATAAATTTAAAGATACATATGAAACCAAGAGTAAACTCAAATCAAACAGACCTAGACATTTCCGTAAAAAAAAAAAAAAAAAAAAAAAAACTGTAATTTGCCATAAGAGAACGAGCGTAATAATTAATTTTATATGTGGTGACTTACCCCCAAAACACACACACACACACACACACACACAGTCATGTTCCCTATACCATCTGTTTTGTGACTTGGCAGTGTTTGATGTTATTTAGGCAGACAGGAAACGGAGTCAGATTATGGGGAGATTCTTTTGTTGGTGGATAAGGAAGGTCTGTGTGTGATTCCTCCAATTGTATCCCTGAGAACTGCATGTCAGAGGGTCCCAGTGATGTAGTCGGAAAATGTGAGGTTTGCGAGTCCTTCAAACATTGATACGAAACACCACCACCTACATTGAAGGAGTTTGTTTCGTGGTATAGTCAGGGGGAATCAGAAGCCAC
The DNA here is from genome assembly GCA_034508575.1 of Petrolisthes manimaculis. Classification (NCBI taxonomy): domain Eukaryota; kingdom Metazoa; phylum Arthropoda; class Malacostraca; order Decapoda; family Porcellanidae; genus Petrolisthes; species Petrolisthes manimaculis. The sequence continues at coordinate 34,660 of JAWZYT010007189.1, read as the reverse complement.
CAGGTCTTATACACGATCACAACACAGGGTCCTTAATGGTACAGATATGGTTGGTTGGACACAGAAATTCTTACACATGCTATATAAAAAGAGAGGTCATTAATAAGAAGAAGAAAGAAGGAATAGAAGGAAAGAAAGAAAGCGAAGGAAGGAGAAAGGAAAGAAAAGAGAAAGAGAAAGACAGAATGAATACCCTCAGTGGTCCTAATAAGGGATCTGTTTCGTGTATGGCATACTTTGAAGAAATCAGAGACCTTCTAATTCACCAAAAAGATCATTTCACCTTGGAATAGTTTGGAGGAATCAGTTGCTCCAGTTTTATCAATAATCAATTTATTAGAATGCTGTGAAATGCACGGCAAATCGGTGTACGTTATGTTTGAGTCTGTATGTGTGTCCGTCTCACCTAAAGTATATATGACGTCACTTACATGACCATATGGTACCTGCGTGTGTGTGTGTGTGTGTGTGTGTTTCAGAGAAAGTCGGATTGAGTGCCCACGTTGAGGTGAAACTGCTATGGATGACATTAGGAAGGGGATACGTGTATACTCTCGTTAAATAAGAGGGCTACTGATTCCTCCAATGCATGTCACGAAACAGATCCCCTCCAACCCCGTATGAATAACAATGAGGTTTCCTGTTTCATGGGATAGGTTGGAGGAATCAGTCTACAGTATCTATATCTGGAAAGTATGTATGTATGTCCTTTAAAGTCACTGCAGTAATATTGTCGACGTCCGGTACACATTACTTACATTTAGATAAGTATTACTATAAGGTTGAATAGTGAATACCTCTCTCTCTCTCTCTCTCTCTCTCTCTCTCTCTCTCTCTCTCTCTCTCTCTCTCTCTCTCTCTCTCTCTCTCTCTCTCTCTCTCTCTCTCTCTCTCTCTCTCTCTCTCTCTCTCTCTCTTTGTGTGTGTCTCTCTTTCTCTGTGTGTGTGTGTGTGTGTGTACCTTCCTTCCTTCCTTCTCACCATCAGGGCTTCATACAACAATACCATATATAGAACAGGGACAGTCCATGATGCCTTGCCTTGGATGGGGGGGGTGAGGGGAGGGGGGGAAGGCAAGGGGTGAATGGTACGAGTATGTGGGATGTGCATGGAGGGGACAGTGTGTGTGGGGGGGGAGGGAGGTAAGGGGGGACAGTAGGTAGGACAGAAGGGAGGAGGGGGACATTGTGGCATAAGGGTGAGTGAGGGAGGGGGGAGGAGAAGAGGAGGATTAGGGGGAGTGGTATTGGTGGATGGGGGGGATGGGAGGGGGCATTGTAGCGGAGGTGGGGTGGGGGTTGAGGGGGGAGCTGTACCATGGATAAGAAAGAAGAGGACGGAAGAGGAAGGGGGCGAGGGACCGTGGGTAGAAAAGGAGGGGCGAGAATTGGGGATGGGGGGGGTTTGGGTTGGGGGTAGAGGGGGGGGGGGGATGCATTGGTGTTGATGATGACTATACCGTACATACCTGACTGGTGGGGGGGGAGGGGGGGAGGGTGAGTGAGGTAAGACTGTATTTAAGGACCCCTATGATGTAGTCAGAAAATTGGAGGTAAACGAGTCCTTCAAACATTGCCACGAAACACAACACTACCTTAAGGGGGTGTGGGAACAGGGGGGCAGGTTTGGGGGGGGCTTAGGGGGTGCGGGAGTAAGGGACAGGCTTGGAGGGGGTGGTTAGGGGGTTGCGGGAATAGGAGACAGGCTTTCTACCAAGGATAATAGACTATAATTTATAGTCTATTATCCTTGCTTTCTACCCACAGCAAGCCTGTCCCCTTATTCCCGCACCCTCCCCAGCCCCACACCAACCCTGTCCCCTACTCCCGCACCCCCTTAATAATTCCAGAGTTTCGTGGCATAGTCAGGAGGAATCAGAAGTCACCAGGTCTCATACACAATCACAGGGTCCTAAGTTAATTAAGTATGGTAAATCTGGAGTAACTGATTTCTCCAAACTATTCCTTGCAACAACAGACCACCGTTATTTCTGTTCATCTGCTGTTCCCTGGCATAGTTTGGAGGAATCAAGACGCTCCAGTGGTGTACCAAAAGTATAGCCTATATAGTCCTGTAGTGGATTGTAATAAAGTGTTCAGTATAATTATTATCTCCTATAATATTCCTACCCCAGTATATATAATCAACATCATCATCCCTTGATACTTGTCCCATACATCTCTCTCTCTCTCTCTCTCTCTCTCTCTCTCTCTCTCTCTCTCTCTCTCTCTCTCTCTCTCTCTCTCTCTCCTCTCTCTCTCTTCTTAATTGTATTCTTGTATATTCTCTCTCTCTCTCTCTCTCTCTCTCTCTCTCTCTCTCTCTCTCTCTCTCTCTCTCTCTCTCTCTCTCTCTCTCTCTCTCTCTCTCTCTCTCTCTCTCTCTCTCTCTCTCTCTCACGTCAGGTACTAAAACCCACGGTGACAGACGGGCGCCACTCCAAAATAAAAAGAGGGGGGGGGGGAGTAAGGGACATATACACACACACACACACACACACACACACAGTGACTTTTCTCTCTACTCATGCGCCTTACCTCACCTTATATTTTTGTTTCTTCGTCATCTCTTTCTTTTTGTGTCTTAATTATATAAAGGGGAGAAGAGGATATTTTTCACCCCATTACAACAACAACAACAACAACAATAACAAAAATAATTCTGATCTACATAACCAAAAAAAATAAAAAAATAAAAAAAAATAACCAAACTTATACCTTCCCCTTTTGACAATATTGTGGATTTGATTCTCTTGTTGGTAAATTGGGAGGTCTCAGCTGATTCCTCCTATAACTAACTAACTAACTAATACCACAAAACAGACGACCCTCAATGGTACTAATAGGGGGATCTGTTTCATGGCATAGTTTGGAGGAAGTACAGACTTTATTATTATTATTATTATTAGTTATTATTATTATTATTGTTGTTGTTATTATTATTATTGTTGTTATTTTTATTATTATTGTTGTTATTATTATTGTTATTGTTAGCCAGCCTATCTGAATTAACCTCCCAATGTCAGGAAGTTGTACAAGAAAAGTGTGTGTGTGTGTGTATGTATGTATGTATGTATGTATGTGTGTATTAATGTAATTATTGTTATTATTATTGTTGTTATTGTTATTAAGAGGACAAGAAAATACTACACGTCTGTACACACCAATTATCTTTGACGTGTGTATGTGTGTGTGTGTGTGTGTGTGTGTGTGTGTGTGTTTGAGTGTGTGTGTGTGTGTGTTCGTGTGTGTGTGTGTGTTCATGGTAGGTGGGGAGTGTTGGGTTTGGATCAAGATTGAAGTCTATACTGTCTATTCTCAACAGAGCTGGATACTGTCTCATCTATTATGGTTCATGACTGTACACTATACATACTCGGTGTTATTTAATTAATCAAAGTGAACCCGCCTTGACATATGTCTTCAAATAATTTCTAGTGAACGACATGTGTGCTCTAATGTAAACAAACATAGCCTCTATCATACCATCCATCTTTTTCTTATTTTTTTCCAATTTATGTCAACGTAATTTTCGATACGAGTATGTTATAAATGTTGTATAGTCGTATTTTTTTTTATTATTGAGATGGTGTGAATGTTGTATACCGGTAGTCGTATTTTTTTATTTTGTATGTTGTAATTATGATATAGGCCTAGTCGTATTTTTACAGTAGCAGCTGAAGGCATAGATAATTTTAATCATAAATTGACCAATTGATGATGTGGTGGAGGTAAAGGGGGCCAAGTAGTTTACAGAGATATCCAAATGTCATCACCATAATGTTTACTGCGTCGAAACAGATGTGGTGGTGGTGGTGCTAGATTTGTGAATGAACTAAGAGGAAGGAAGGTATGTACCCCCAAGCCTACAGGTCTCCCATTATGGTGGTGTGTGTTGGAGGGAATAGCCTTAGTAACACACACACACACACCCATGACGTGGTAAGCCAGTCAGCAAGCTAGAAGGAACTCCGTACTCCCCATATTTTGACTCCTCTCCTCCCCCGTATTAGGACAAAAAGTGAGTGTGTTTTGTGGTGGGTGACGTGTCCAGCTAGACGCACACTCACTCACTCACAACATTGATGGAGAAATCCTACCGTGACTCACCCGTTGTATGCATCACCCGCACGTTCCTCGAATCCTGAGTTGGGTTACGCTGAAGTGTTATGAAATACGCGGAATTAATATGGTATACTATAGAAAACGGGATGTGAGACGCATGCGCTGTGGTGGTAGTGCCGTGAAGGTCAGTGGTGGTGGCATGGGTGTACGACGACTACAACTACAAGTGAGTGAGTGACTAGGAGTGCAGAGTGAGTGTAGTGTTCAGTGTGTCAGGAGGCGATGAGGTGATAACACGTTGCGGTGCCTCACTCAACTCTACCACTTGGCTTTCTTTTAACCTGTGACTGATTACCAAAGTGAATAACAACAATAGTGCGAATAGAATAGAACCTTTACTGTCACTCAAGATATAGAATACCTCTTGCTCTCACCGACACGAAAGCGTATATTTATATAAATAAAATTTCGTTTGCTTGTCTCTTCTCGTCGCCTCAAACTCAAAACTAGTCAATAATGTCCGAAAGATGAATTCTTGGCATACGCCTTACCCTGTTACTTCATGCGAGGACATAGGAGGACCGTACCAACATCACCACCAACACCATCAACAACAACAACAACAACAACAACAACAGTACCAAGACCAACAACAACAACAACAACAACATCAACATCCATACCATTACCAACAACATCAACATCACCCTTCTCACCACCACTACAACCAGTTGCACCCACAACAGGTACAAACAAACAAACAAACAGGCAGCTCAAACCTTATTATTATTATTATTATTATTTTTATTTTGATGGTGTTGGATCTGAGCCTGTTTTATTGTTTTTATTTCTTAATTTTCCTTTATTTTGATGGTGACAGAAATTAGTGCACTCTATGGAAAAGGAAACTAAGAAAATATTTAGCCCAAGTTGCACGTGTAGCCTATTATGTAGTAACTTGGAGATAAGATGATGTTTACATTAACTTAGTCCACACCAAATTTATCATTTTTATTTCTTTATAATTTCCTCTATTATTGGATGTTGATGATAATAATAATACAGACATTCCATGGAAGAGAAGAAAAGGAAGAAAATTTAGTGTGCGAAAGTTACACACACAAAGTAACTTAGAAAATGTGTTTATATTTAGTCTACACAAGGCAAAGTTGTGGTCACCGACCTTGTTACGTCTAGTGTGTGTGTGTGTGTGTGTGTGTTACCGCGGCAGGAGAAACTACAGGCAAAGATAGAAAGAGTTAGTTCTACTTGTGGGTCAGTCAATCTCCTGTAGTCCTCGATCTGTGGTTTCATAGTATTTAAGTAAAGGGATATTATGATTGGTACAGTCATGGTCAATAGTCCTGCAACACCTTCCAATGAGATGGCTTCGAAAAATGATCCGAAACTATAGCTGTTGGTGTGTGCAATTTTGGTTCATAAAATTAACTCAAATAGCTCGCTTTTATTCACCAGGTTGCAGTACATTAGACCATGACTTTACACTAGCAATCCAAAATTTGTATCCAGGTCTTATTGAAGTTTCGAATCATTTGACTTACTAGTGAACCAATTACAACCCTAATCCTGTTTTACATTTGCTTGAGCTCGCCCAATACTCGATCAGATTATTCGAAACAAGCCTGGATACATATATTGGATTGCGAGTGTACATACATAGTGTTGGTAGTAAATCTGGAGCATCTGGTTCCTCCAAACTATTCCACGCAACATCAGTTTTGTTTAAAGTTAGTCATGGAGGAATCAAGGCACTCCAGTGTACTTAAAAATACAACAACAACAACAACAACAATAGAACTTCATATGCAAGAGATTTCCTGTACCGGTATATCTAATTATAAACATTAGGTGATATTTTTGCAAAGTCAACCACCAATGGAACTATAATTAAGGAACCCCCGTGATGTATAAGTCAGAAAATTGGAGGTTAGAGAGTCCTTCAGATATTGCCACGAAACACACACACACACTTGTATTGAAGGAACTTGTTTCGTGGCATAGTCAGGAGGAATCAGAAGCCACCAAGTCTCATACACGACCACAGTACAGCGAGTTTTTTTTTTTTTTTTTTTTTTTTTTTTTTTTTTTTTTTTTATATATATAAGATAAAATTTGTGTATGTGTGTGTGTAGTTAAAGGTATGGGGGTATAGTGTGTGTATAGTACCATATAAAATGTGTGTGTGTTTACTTCTGCTCTGTATACACGTGTTGAAGTAGGCCTATACAGGTATGTACTGTACACCTTACTTACTTTCTCTTACTGACTGACTACTGACCCCTGTGGCCTCTGGTTAATAATATACTCCTTATACACTGACGCATCTCCTATTTTAGTCCAGTCTGTGTTGAGGAACCCCGTGTTGTATATAGTCTGAAAATTGAAAATAATGAGTCCTTCAAATATTGCCAGGAAACACACACACTTACTAGGTTAGGTGGAATGAGTTGTTTCGTGGCATGGTGGTCAGGAGGAATTAGAAGCGTTGACTTTTCTTACACGATCACAGGGTCCTTAATTAAGGGGAGATTTTTCTTGTTGGTAAATTGGGAGGTCTGTGATTCCTCCAAACGATGCCAGAAAACAGACGCCCTGAAAGGTACACTAAAAGGGGATCTGTTTCGTGGTGCTGCTTGGAGGAATCAGTAGCCTTATTATTTACCGTAATTAAAACCAACAGAGCCTATTATATAAATCTGAAGTGGGTCGGCATTTCCTGTATATGTGTGTGTGAGAGAGAGAGAGAGAGAGAGAGAGAATTTTAACATAAACATAGTGTGTGTGTGTGTGTTAGAGAGAGAGGGGGGGGGAGCATTTTAACATAAACAGAGAGAGAGAGAGAGAGAGAGTGTGTGTGTGTGTGTGTGTGTGTGTGTGTGTGTGTGTGTGTGTGTGTGTATAGACCTGGACCTCGTTTAGTGATGAAGGATCCTAATGTTCAATCAATTAAATAATTTGAGAAAAAAATAACACAATCTAAGATCCCCCTCCCACATGCTGACACACCACGTGGTAATCTTCCCCCCAGTCCCCCACTCCCACGTCCCCCCTCATCCAGTCACCCCCTCCCACGTCCCCCCTCCCCCCAGTCCCCCCGGTCCGTCCGTACAGTCACCAGCCAAAATATGTATGCAGGTTTATTTCGAGGGGTTGATAAGTCCATTGTTTTGGGTGGTAAATCTGGAGCCAATGATTCCTCCAAACTATTCTAGGCAACAGGATAGGCTACCATGGAGGAATCAAGGTGGAGGTCCAATCTTTCAAAAGTAATATTGGAGATTAGTGAGTCCTTCAAAATATTGCCAAGAAAAGGAGGAATCAGAAGCCTTCCAAATTTCCCCTTGCATTACACCGTTCCAAATTATCTAACGTTCTAAATATTTTTAAAAAAATCTTACAGGTAACAAATTATTGACACACAAAGTCTAATATAGAAGACTAATTTTAAAACCTAAAAGATATAAAACAATTATAAAAATATTATAATAGGTGACATAATTTTATATATAATTATCAATTATAAAAAGGAGTTCAAAATAAATAATATAACACCTTTCTAAAAATAGGAATCACATAATTTAATCACATATCATAACTTAACTAACGAAATAGATAAATAATATAACACCTTTCTAAAAATAGGAATCACATAATTTAATCACATATCATAACTTAACTAACGAAATAGATAAATAATATAACACCTTTCTAAAAATAGGAATCACATAATTTAATCACATACGAAATAAATAAATAAATAATGACACCTTTCTAAAAATAGGAATCACATAATTTAATCACATACGAAATAGATAAATAATGACACCTTTCTAAAAATAAGGATCACATAATTTAATCACATACGAAATAAATAAATAATACAACACCTTTCTAAAAATAGGAATCACATAATTTAATCACAAACGAAATAAATAAATAGTATAACACCTTTCTAAAAATAGGGATCACATAATTTAATCACATATCTTTCTGTGTAGTGTCATCAAATCTATACATTTATTGGATGGACTTTGAAACCTTCCTCTTATCTTGGTGTTATCAGAAAGCAAACACTGATTATAATGTGATAACCACGTGCATATTCCATTAAGTTTTATTAACACGAGTAGACAAGTTCAGTTCAATAACAATGGGTCATGTTTTTGTGTGTGTGTGAGGGAGGGGGGAGGGTTTAATGAGGGAGTAATACAGTGAGTGTGTGTGTGTGTGTGTGTGTGATCGTTTCGGAGAGAGAGAGAGAGAGAGAGAGAGAGAGAGAGAGAGAGAGAGAGAGAGAAGGCATGTGTGTGTTTGTGTGAATGTGTGATATTTATTTCGGAGAGAGAAAGAGAGAGAATACATGTGTGTGTTTGTGTGAATGTGTGATATTGATTTCGGAGAGAGAAAGAGAGAGAATATGCATGTGTGTGTTTGTGTGAGTGTGATATTTATTTCGGAGAGAGAGAGAGAGAGAGAGAGAGACAGACACACACTATATAGCTTACCTAACCTGTTCCTCCACTACAAACAAGGTTTACTCTTCTCTCCACCTCACCTGTTTCTCCTTCCCTCCTACTTTCCTCCTTCCCTCCTACTTTCATCCTTCCTCTCCCTCCTACTTTCATCCTTCCTCTCCCTCCTACTTTCCTCCTCTCCCTTCTCCTTTCATTCTTCCTGTCCTCCCTTCTCCTTTCATTCTTCCTGTCCTCCCTTCTCCTTTCATTCTTCCTGTCCTCCCTTCTCCTTTCATTCTTCCTGTCCTCCCTTCTCCTTTCATTCTTCCTCTCCTCTTCCTCTCCTTTCATTCTTCCTCTCCCTCTACTTTCATCATTTCTTTCCCTCCCCCACTTTCTTCCTCCTCCTCCTCCTCCTCCTCCTCCTCCTCCTCCTCCTCCTCCTCCTCCTCGCTTATATTCCAAATATCAGGGCACTATTATTTGTGTTCATTATTTTGGTTACATTTCTTTGCATCAAGTCGCTCTTTATAATGAACCAAAAAAAACATAAACAAAAGAATATTAATATAAAAACTGATTTTGATAGTAGAAATGGCTAATATTAATTTTTTTTGTGTGTGACAACGTGTTACATGTGTTTGTGATATGACAACGTGTGTGTGTGTGATATAACGAGTGTGTGTGTATGTGTGTGTGATATAACAACGAGTGAGTGTGTGTGATATGACTACGTGTTACAGGTGTGTGTGTATGTGGGTGTGATATGACTACGTGTTACAGGTGTGTGTGTGTGTATGTGTGTAATGGAGTGCCAACCACCCACCATCTGGCACTCACTATTACAAGCCTTGATAAAGTTATATTTACATACATTTTTTTTTTTTAATGAGGTGGGCCAAGGTCAGACTTCATCACCTCTCCTCTTACACATAATTCACATAATACACGTTGGGTTAATTATAGTGATTTGATTCCTCCAAAATATACCAGAATGCAAACAGAACCAGATGAACAAAAATACACGTTGGGTTCACTAGAGTGCTTTGATTCCTCCAATATGTACCAGAATATAAACAGGACCAGATGAACAAACAATAATGGTGGTGTCCTTTTGTTGCCTGGAAGAGTGTGGAGGAATCAGTTGCTCCAGATTTACCACCAGCATAAAATGGGGGAAGGGAGGGGGGGGGGGATTATTTTGATGGTGAATTAGATAAAAAAAAGTCTCTGATTCCTCCAAACTATATAATTACATGCCACGAAACAGAATAGAATCACCCCAACAATAGAATCACCCCATAGAGAGAATGACGTCATTTTACCATAGTTTTTTACCACCCACACCCACACCCCACCCTACTCCCATCCCACCCCGGACCCCCACCCCCGACCCCCACCCCAACCCACACCCCCGACCCAGGATCATGATACGTCACTGATGTGTTTTTGGAAGTGAAGTCAGTGTGAGGTGAGGTTGTGGGTCCAGGAATAGTGCCACACTCAACACCTTGGATTGCCAGGCTTGTCAGGGCTGGCCTATACCTACCTACCTACCTACCTATCTACTTACTTGCCTACCTACCTACCTACCTATCTACTTACTTACTTGCCTACCTACCTAAGTTTCTACCTACTTGCCTGCTTTCCTTCCTTCCTTCCTGCCTGCCTACCTACCTACCACCTTCTTCTCACCGCCTGTAGGCTACTTGCTCTACCTATCTATCTGTCTATATATACTTACCTATCTGTTTTTCTACCTATCTGTCTGTCTATATCTAATCTACCAATCTATCTGTCTGTCTATATGTACCTATATCGGTCTATCTAGCCACGTCACTACCTACCTACATATTTATCTATTTACCTACCTTTCTATCAGAAGTTCTATCGCCTCTCTGGTATAATGAAAATAATAATAATAATAAAATAATAATAATGCATAGGGGAAAGGGGAGGAGGGAAGGGGAAGCGAAGGGAGGGGGGGGAAGCGGAGGGAGGGAGGGGGGGGGGTTCTGGTCTCAACTCGGCCCCCTCAACTACAACAACAACCCTGAGATAAAAATAATGTATCGAAGGCAAGATGGGCGAGGTTTATAGATTGGCACCAGTACTATAGTTCCTCTCCTGTATGGGTATAACCTTTGCCTACCCTACCTTACCCTACCCCAACCCCTACCCTACTCTACCCTACCCTACACGACAACCTTGCCTCCCTCCCAGCCAGCCACGAGTTTTATTTATTTTTATTATTTTAAGACCGAGTGACATATAGATAGGTTGGTAAAAAGATAGATGTTGCTATTGAAGTTTTATTGACCACGTGTACCTATAGGAAATGTAATCTGTTTTATATTTTTATTATTTTAAAAGTAAGTGACATTGGATATAGATAGATAGATAGATAGAAGGATAGATAGTTTTACTTAAGAGGGTAGCCTAATTCACTTGTGTTACATTGGAGTGCCTTGATTCCTCCAAAGTATGCCAGGAAACAGGACCAGATGAACACAAATAATGGTGTTCTGTTGCTTGGACTAGTTTGGAGGAATCAGTTGCTCCTGATTTACAACCAACAATGTATTGCCCCCGTGATTGAATATGATGAAATACGAAGTGGTGTGTGTGTGTGTGTGTGTGTGTGTGTGTGTGTGTGTGTGTGTGTGTGTCAATCGTGATAACACAACCTCTGATAATACAATACCAGAGATAAGGCAGTGGTGGTGGTGATGATAAGAGTTGGGGGTTGGCTTGATAGTGTGTGTGTGTGTGTGTGTCTGTGCCCTTCCCCCTTTCCTCCCGCCCCACACACCACTACTTTCTACCCTACATTTTAGCTGACTGCCTCCCCTACCCTACCCTACCCTACCCTCCCCTCCCCTACCCTACCCTCCTCTCCCCTACCCTACCCTACCCTGTGTTCTTAATTAATTCCCCACTCCCTCCCTCCCTTTCCATCTCATACCTTAGTAAATCTGTGCCCCATCCCACTCCCATTCCCTATCCTATATCCTTTACAACACACACACGTCACCTCCTCACCCCTACTTAGGCTACCTACCTATTACTAGCGGCCTCCAAGGTATTATTTTTATTATTTACGTGAGACTGTCCATGATATAAGCTTATCCAGTGTTGTAGGCTGAACTAAAAGGTGTATTATTATTATTATTATTTGAGTGAGAGTAAGTATAATAATATGCTTAACCAGTGTTGCAGACTCGACTTAAAGATATATTATTTGTTATATTACAGCTGAACTCGCTTGAAGGTGTGCACAGCGGTGTTCCTACTCGCACCACACCAACCCTCACACCAACCACACTGAGGAATATTGAACAGACCTTCCTGGAGTTGTCCACTGTCCAGCCTCCAGAGACACACACCAACCAGGCCGGATTCGTACCCCCACTTGTCCATCCATCAGGTCAGTCATTCAATCAATCAATCAGTACTTCTATCTATAGGTGGAATGAAAAAATAATATAAGTATCCATCAGGTCAGTCAGTCTCAGTCAGTCAGTACTTGTGGTGGAATGAAATAATAATATCAGTAACCACCGTTTTGGAATGAAAGAACTATTTGGCTACTTTATATATTATACAGTGTTTACTGGGTCAGGGTCATTATAAGGCTAGTAGATGTTGGATGTTGATATTAGTAAAGTCACGAGTACTAATAATTATGTTGCTTTGGTTGCAGCTTTGAACTAATTTCAATGGAGATCTTATTTTGTATATATATTTACTGTCCCTAATTTCAATGGAGATCTTATTTTGTATATATATTTACTGTCCCTAGGTATTCGAAACACACCTGAATACTTATTAATGTTCGTGACTGTACATATAGGAGAATAAAATTAACCCTGCCATACTAATAGTGTTATGGTGATATTATTTACATTACAGTAGTATTAAAATGCATGTGTATTTTGTGTTTGCTGCAGGTAACACGTTCGTCTCAGTGGACAGCAAGTGTTGGGGAGGTGGAACACTCACTCAGGTGGCCAACACATCCACCTCTTCTTCCTCGTCATCCTCTTCGTCAGCAGGTGGTGTTGGTGGTGTCTTCCTACGTAACGCCCCTTCCCCTGCCACAGCCGCCCAGCCCACCACGTCCGCTGCCACCACAACCACCCACCACCTCACCATGCCAGCACAGATCCAACAACACCAACCCCCACGCAGGACAGGCGGACGCAGACCATTCAAGGATGATAGTGTTAGTACTCAGAGACAATTATTACTATTATTATTATTTCTCTTAGTGGACGGGATCTAGTCAATAAAACCCTTCCTTACCTTCTGCCCTGTCCCACTTCCCCTCCCTTGTCCCATTCCTCTCCTCTCCTCTCCTCTCCTCTCCTCTCCTCTCCTCTCCTCTCCTCTCCTCTCCCCTATCCTCTCCTCTCCCCTATCCTCTCCTCTCCCCTATCCTCTCCTCTCCCCTATCCTCTCCTCTCCCCTATCCTCTCCTCTCCCCTATCCTCTCCTCTCCCCTATCCTCTCCTTTCCTCTATCCTCTCCTCTCCTCTCCTCTATCCTCTCCTCTCCTCTATCCTCTCCTCTCCTCTATCCTCTCCTCTCCTCTATCCTCTCCTCTCCTCTATCCTCTCCTCTCCTCTCCTCTATCCTCTCCTCTCCTCTCCTCTATCCTCTCCTCTCCTCTCCTCTCCCTTCCCGTGTCCACCCTCCCCTCTCCCTTACCCAGTTTCCCCCCTCCCCTCCCGAAAGAAAAAGAGAGACGGATGTAAAGAGGGTATGTGTGTAGAGGAGTTGGAGTAGGGGGGGGGTAGGGGGGTGACCTCTTGTTATCAGCATAGGACCGACATTGAGGCCGGATGTTTGCTGGTCAAGAAGCCAACAGTGACATCAACAACACCAGCTGAAAACACTAACACGTGGAGGAGGTCTAGCTTGGGTTGGGTTGGGTAATGTTGGGATTTTATACTGCAGACATGTAGATTGTATTGCCTTCACACACTTATATAGTTGAATAAAATTAAGATTATCACACACTTGTATACAATAGTTTGATAGAATTCATAGTGTGTATTTTAGACAAGACTTATAGATTATCACACACTTGTTACAATACTTTAGGAGACATTATTAAAGAGTTGTGGAGATGTTAGTTAGCACATTGGGACATTTGTTATGATTTGTGCTATGGAGATTCATTCCTTCTAACATTGTTTATAAATTTCGATTGTCATTGAGAACCATTCAGATATCCAAAGTAGGAGGGATAACCCTGTATTTCTTATAAATTTAGAATGTTAAAGGGGTAGTACAGTGTTGATAAAACTGGAGCAACCGATTCCTTCAAACTATTCCAAACAGCAAGCCACTATTATGTTTGTTAAACTGATCCTGTTTCCTGCAGGCATACTTTTGAGGAATCAAGGTGCTCCAGTGTACCAAAGGAATACTTCCCTCTTAAAATGTTAAAGTTAGTATACCATATTAAAAGTCTGCTATTTCATTTGTTACAGATGTCTCGGGAGGAGGAGGACCGACGGTCGATGAGACGTGAACGGAACAAACTGGCCGCCGCTCGTTGTCGTAAGCGGAGACTCGACCAGACCAATATGCTGCAGGACGAAACCGACGACCTCGAGGACCGCAAGTCAGAGCTACAGAACGAGATCCAACTCCTGCAGCAGCAACGTGACGAGCTTGAGTTTCTGCTGGCCACTCACAAGGCTGTCTGTCGCCGCCGTCTGGTAAATGCCCCAGCTGTCACTACTGCTGTTTCTGCTCCTGTCACCTCTGCTGTTTCTGCCGCCCCAACACCGGTCACCACAGCTACCCAGGCCATCATCCCCCCACTGGTGCGAGTGGATGTGCCGGTGGTGGTGAAGGAGGAACCGTTCGAGGATGAGGAGATTGTACGTGAGAAGGTGGTGGCCAGCGAAGTTGTGCGTTTAAGGCGCCCCACCAGCCTCAATGTGGCACCGGTGGCACTGCGAACTCCCTCTGTGGCTGACCTTGGAGTGCCCATTGAAACTCCATCGGCTGGACTCCGTGGCTTGAATTTTGAGTCGATGATGGAGGGCGGTACGGGACTGACACCAGTGACTAGTGGTACTGGACTGACTCCACTCCACACCGGCCTCACACCACTTGCCACACCTGTTGTTACTGGACCTAGTGGTGTTCCTGGTTCGTCCAACTGTGGCACTCAGCAACGCTCATCTTCCTCAGACCTCTCCTCACCTGATGCCGTCCCACCTAAGCTGGTTTCACTTTGAGATCACCTGCCTTCATGCATGCTTGCTGTCCACCCATCTCAGTATCTAACTCACTCCACCAAGCACCTGAGGCCAGCAGGACTCTCTGAAGTCAATATTGCTTCTTGTGCAAGCTGCAAAATACAGTGAAATCATTTGCCTTCATGCATGCTCTTCCTCAGAAATAATGATGTTGTTGGAGTGGGGGAATGTTTGTGGATGGGTAGGGAGCACTAATGTGCATTGTATGGATTTCTCTAGAGTCATAATAAGAATTCATCTCTATGCAGTGTGATGTCATAAAGGCTTTTCCATGCAGTTCTTAAAAGCTATACTTGTTGATGTTATGTAGTGTAAGGACCCAGTCTGTTGACACAATATGCACACACTTTGCCTTCAAGATGATGTATGTAGTCAGTCACTCGTGCCCATCTTTACCTCTATGTTAGGAGAGCTTCACCAAAGACGACAGCATTGTTAGGAAGCAATATAACTGCTATTCATTTGACCCGAATGTATTTGAACGCACAAGGATTTTTTAAGAGGGACATGAGTTTGATGGCTAACTACATAGATAACTGATTCCTCCACAACATGTCACCAAGCAGGATACATAATGAGAGAGGCTATTCTATGACATAATGTGGAGGAACCAATAACACCCAAGTCGTCCACATATTGAACTCCCTTAATTAAATCTGATGCATTGTAGGAGTGATGTCTAAGGATAGATTCTTTAGTTGGTGAATTGGAAGGTCCCCGATTCCTTCCAAATTATACCACGAGACAGATCCTCTATTATTGCCATTGTGTGCGTCTGTTTTCTGGCACAGTTAGGGGGAATCGGTAGCCCATCAGCTTAACCTCTAAAGAATCTCCTGTTACAGACCCTGGAATCGTGTATGGAAAAGGAGGCTTCTGATTCCTCCTGACTATGCCACAAAACAAGCTCCTTTCATCTAGGTGGTGGTGTTTTGTGGCGATATTTGAAGGTCTCGTTAACCTCCAATATTCTAACTACATCATGCACAGGGTCCCGTTAAGTGCTGTTCAATTGGGTTAGGTGCCGTTTTCCATAAAGAATGCCTTGTAATAGAAAAACCCTGTTAACCGTTGTCATAAGAGAGTCGCCCAGGCTTGAGTTACTAAAGAGAGTGTAGGATAGGATGACACTGGTGGTGGTGACTAAATATAAGGGGCCAGTAGGCGGTATAATGTTGGTGGTAAATCTGGAGCAACTGATTGTCCCCCTGACTATGTACTACAAACAACGACGGCCCCCACCACCATTCTTGTTAAGGTGGTCCCATTTCCCGACATACCTTGGGGCCGTCAAAGCGCTCTAATGTATTGAAAGTACTGTATACTATTTCGTAAAGAAGAAATACAGTATAGGGTTATTTAACATCAATAACCTAATCCCCTTCCCACCACCACCACCAGTTAAGGGGAGATTCTCTTGTTGGTGAATTGCAAGGTCTCGGATTCCTCCAAACTATGCCATGAAACAGTTGACCATAATATTACTTCAATGAGAGGTCTGTTTGGTGGCACAGTTTGGAAGAATCAGTAACCCACCAATATACCCGCCAAAGAATCTTCCCATAATTAAGGCCCCTGGGATCGTGTATGAGAAATTGTAGCTTCTGATTCCTCCTGACTGTGCCACGAAACAAACTCCTTCCATATAGGTGTGTGTTTCGTGGCAATATTTGAAGGACTCTTTTTACCTCCATTTTCTTGACTACATCACAGGGTTCTTTAATTAACCTTTGTGTTTGCCATACTACAGTACCACTTTATTTACAATATAATATTTATAACTAGTCTAGCTTTCATACATTCATATTGTAAGGACATAGTCAGATTTATTTATACCAGAGTATTTAGGTAATATTTTACAAATAAAACTAAACTTGTATAACTTTGTTTAAGTCTATCCTTTGCATTTTAGTTACTTTCTTTTCTGAATTTTACCCAGGTTGTAAGATATTTATACAGCAGTTGATTTGTGAAAACAATATGATGTGTTTTACTAACTATGGTAATCAGTATACAGTAGTGTAAAACTAAGTGCCTGTAGACAGTCGACTCCGGATTGCGTCTGACGTCTGTGATTTGTCCATTGTATATCTTCCCTCCACCCCTACTCCAAGGATGAGATCTTGTACAAATTGTAAGCTAACCGGACCAATCAGAGGCGTCAGGAGCCAACTGTCTACAGACCATTTAATATTAAAACTGCATTAGAATATGAAATGCGGGATTAATGTAATGGATTATATGAAGGAGGAAAAATAATATTGGACATACGAATCCGTAATTTATAAAAAAAAAAATAACACCTTAACCAAATAACAAACTCACTCTCTCTCTCTCCTAAGTTAATAGTGTTGTGTAATGTGTGTAAGGTGAGTAAGTACAGTATTCTACTCCTAGGTGTTGGGGTGCATGTGTCCTCGTGGTGGTTACTGCTGGAATCCACTTCTTCCTCTAAATAACTCTATTGTTCTTACGTCTCGTGATTCACTTGTTTCTGGGTAGACTCTTGTGACTAATACACGCCACAGCAGCAGCAGCAGCAGCAAGCAGTCGACAACACACACACACACACTCACCCTCACTCACACACACACACACACTCTCACCCTCACTCACTCACTTCCTTACTCTGCATGGCTGCCACGACTATAGCCCCTCAGAGACTCCCTCCATTCACTTATACTGTAGACACTCGTTATATAATGAATAAATATCTAATTAATATCTGTATACATCACTTCATAATATTATACTCAGTCTGTCATTGAAGTTCACCTCCCAATGTTTTCCCAGACTTCTCTTATTCATTACCATACAGACTTGAATTGAAGTGATTTATGTACTGAGCCTGTGTTAAAAGAATATATGTGTTACAAAATAATCTCATATCGAGGGCCAGGCTACTGCATTGTACAGTCACGATTCATGAAAGGTTTGCTTTGATTAGTCTGCATATTAGAGGGACCCTGTGATGCAGTCAGAAAAGTGGAGGTATATGAGTCATTCACATATTGCCACGAAACACACACGCCTATATTATGAGGAGCTTAATTGTGTTGTGGTATGATGAGGAGAAATCAGAAGCCTCCAATATTGTCTCACACTATCACATAAATATAGGGTTCTTAAGGTTTTGATAGTGAGTATAAAAAGATAAAGAAGATGTAATTTTAACATTATAAATTGTAAAGTTGCTCAGCTAACAAATAGAGGGAAGCTGTCAAATTCACACACATATGAGTCACCCCAATGTGGATGGATGGATGGATGGATGATTATTATTGTTCGCGACTGTACACAGTAGCTTATACACACACCGTAGGCTACCTCAGTCACGTATGCACATTACTATCACGTCAGCCGAACTCTTGTATAAAATGTTAGTTGATATGAGGAAGAGGGAAGCCTAATACTGTACACGGTGTTGGTTGGTATAAGTTACTAGGCTATAGTGAATCTTGATTTTTTTTTTATTTCTTCTATAAACTATTCCAAGCAACAACAAACCACCATTATTGACTTATTTATTAATTTATATATTTATTAATTTATATATTTATTGTATTCTATTTTTGTTTTGTGTGTGTGTGTGTGTGTATGTGCTTTGGAGGAATCAAGGTGCTCCAATAAACCAACCAAATGTGTCGTGAGAACATTATTACAGCTTACAACTTAATTAATTGGCCCTTAAAATTCTATTCTGTAATATAATACAAACAAAAGTAAAAAAAATAACTAAAAAATAATAATAAGATAGAGTAGGTGAATCAGAGCAAGGTGGAGTGAGTAAGTGAGTGGGTGAGAGAGTGAGTAAGTGAGTGAGTAAGTAAGTGAGTGGGTGAGTAACTGAGTAAGTGGATGAGTAACTGAGTGAGTGAGTAAATAAGTGTGTGAGTGAGTGAGTGAGTAAGTCATATATTATTTACTCATTAGGTGAATTATGAGTAGATAGGTTTAAGTTAAGTTTCCTCTCTCCTCACGTAACACCATCACCATCACCATCACCATCACCATCACCACCATTATCAGCTGTAGTATTTAATGTTGTGCAAACTTCCTCTCTCTCTCTCTCTCTCTCTCTCTCTCTTTCTCTCTCTCATGACGTCACCTATCAACAGCTGGCCTCACTCACCAACTTACTTCACTCTAAAAGTCTGCTGAGGTTTAGAGAGAGAGAGAGAGAGAGAAAGAGAGAGAGAGTTATTCGACCTATTAGCTAAACTTCTAAAGTGTCTGAGAGAGAGAGAGAGAGAGAGAGAGAGAGAGAGAGAGAGAGAGAGAGAGAGAGAGAGATTCAGCCTAAAGTGTGTGTGTGCAACTTCCCTCTGAGATTTAAAATGTGTGTGTGTGTGTGTGTGTATGTGTGTGTGTTACATCTAGACTAAGGAAATAGGTTACTGGCAAAACAAAGTCATTAAATTTTTATAATAATTAAATAGGGAGGTTAATTAAGTAGGTAAGATTCCACTCACCAATTATTAAATCATTTACTTTATAAGAAGGGATGATTAATAAGGGACCCTAGCTGTTATGTAGTAAAAAAATTGGAGGTAAATGAGTCCTTCAAAAATTGCCACGAAACACACACACACACACACACACACACACATTAAAGGAGCTTGTTTCATGGCATAGTCTGGAGGAATCAAAAGCCACCACCAGGTCTCATAAATGGATTCAGCAGCTTCTCGTGTTGTTGTATGTACTGTAGAATGGGAGCCTAGTACAGTTGGCGGCAAATGTCCTGTCGCCTAGTTCAGTAGTGCTTTTTGAAGGATAACATAAAGACTAATCATAATTAAACAAACACTTTTACCAATACAGAATTACACAACCACGAAGTAAATTACAAAACTTCTCTTATTTTTTTTTTAGTTTACGAGCCTGTGAAACTTATATTTCCATACTTACTTTTATGACTTAATTGGCAGATCTGGCGACAGAACATACAATTTTGCCGTTGGGTGTACATACATACATACAGTGTCAGTGGAAAAAATGCATGATTCCTCCAAACTACACTAATTATTATACCAGGCAACAACAACAACATGCAGGTCATCAGTCAATATTGGTTTATTTTATCCTGTTTGTTTGTTTCCTGGTAATACTTTGGAGGAATCTAAGTACTCCTAATTAATACCCCCCCTCTTCCGATAAAAAAAAGTGTATTACCTCCCCCCCCCCTCCGATAAAAAAAAAATTATTACCCTTCCCCCCTCCGATTAAAAAAAAGTGTATTACCCTTCCCTTTATATATTGCTGAGTGATATGGAAATGTGAGACAAGACAAGAAGGGGAGAAGTAGGAGGAGGGGGAGGAGTAGGAGGAGGAGAAAGGGGAGGGGAGGAGAGGAGAGGGAGGGGGGAGAAAGAGTAGGAAAGGAAGTTGGAGAGAGAGAGAGAGAGAGAGAGAGAGGAGGAGGAGGGAGAAGGGTATAGAGAAGGGATGGGGAAGGAAGTAGAGGAGGGAAAGAAGAGGAGAAGGACTGGGGGAGAGTGGATTAGGGGCCGAGGGGGTGACAAGGGTGAGGGGAGTATGAGGGTGATGAGTCATGAGCTGGTGACCTCGAGCTGCCGCGACGGATGGCTGACGGAGGTACGATAATATACTGTCTGTGTGTGTGTCTCTCTCTCTCTCTCTCTCTCTTTCTCTCTCTCTCTCTCTCTCTCTCCTTATGACACACAATACAACAATAACAACAACAACAACGTGACAACAAACCTACCTAATAATAATAATAATAATAATAATAGATAATAATAATATTAATAATAAATAATAATAATCTGACACATACATACATATTATATCTCTTATTTAACTATGATGAAAGAGAGACGAGTAGGATTAATTAATGGAGACAAGAGAAAGAGAATATTTTTTTTTATTTGTTGTTGTGATCCCGTTAAAAAGTTCGACAATCAACTTAAGCTACAAACAAGTGAAACAACCACCAACCCAGGGTTCATATAGATATGAACCCTGCACCAACCAACTATTGAGTGTGTCTAGTGGCACGTGACGGCATATAGCACGACACAACACAACTCTCTTAGTTTCTGACGTCACGAAAAAAATTGGGGCTTACTGTGTGTATGAGTCATCGGCAGAAACGAACAAGTTGTATCGGTGAACTGGCTGGTGGTAATGTACAGTATTTATTATTATTATTATTATTATTATTATACCCAGTTCATTGCTTGTACTTTACTATCGGCCACAATAATTGGTACACACGCTATATAGCTGTTGTTGTTTTTAAGGGTTTATAACATTATAGAAAATGTAAGACTATTATTATTATGTAACTGCAATACAACATTATCATTATTTGTAGGTTTGTTGTTTTGTTAATCACCGAGTCACTTGTTGGTACACCATTCATTGCAGTAATTCCAGAATAATGAATGACCTCTCTTCCCATATAGTCTATGTAATAAGAATTGTTGTGGTCAAATCACTGACTCAAACGTAGTGTACACTCGTGATACATAATTTCTGACCAGAGTGTGCGGAGCAAAAAGCTTCGAATTAAGCCAGAGTCATTTATGGGGTAGTGGGCATGAGAGATGGGGGAGGAGGGGGAGGGAATAGATCAGCCGGAAGTACCAATCCCCCCTCCACTATCCCCATTCCCTAACCCCACCCCCCCACGCTTCCCCTCCTCCTCCTCCTCCTTCTCTTGCCAAGCTGCACAAACTGACCGACTGACTGAGTGAAGGAGGGAACTTAGGGAAGGGAAGCCAGTTATCGAGACCATGCATCATCTTGGTAAATACACCCACAACACTACACCACCTACATTAACAAGATATACATGTTGATTCAGCCGTGGCCTCCCTCACCTCGATCCCTTACTCCCTCGCTCATTCACTGGTTGCAGTCCACTCATTTACTCCCTCGTGCACTCATTCACTCACGCATTCGTTGCAGCTCTCCCACTCACTCACTTACTCACTCCCTCCCTCATGCCCTCACTCACTCATTGCAGCCCACTCACTCACGCACTCATTCGTTGCAGCCCACGCACTCATTCACTCACTATCTCACTCGTTGCATCCTTCCCATCATCATCACCATCGTCTTCCTTTCTATTAATTGCAGTGGGAAAAGAGAGCGACTACCTTCCTGTCCTCATGTCTTCCATTCCTTTAACTGCATACATTAAACTGTTGTGAGAAACGAGGACTTCTTATTCTACTCGAGTTACTCAATGTATGGGAAATTAATTAATAAGACAGCCATGGGGTAGAGTATCAAAATCTTATATAACCTTGATATAACCAAATAAAGCGAGCACAGCCACACACGTACAGCTGTTGAAATACCAAATGTTGTTAATTGTTAGTACTCTTATTAGCCTGCTCTGGCCTTCTCATTACTACAACAATGAACTTGAATGAAGTGAATGAAAACTTAAAAAAAAAAATACAATTGTGCGCCGTTGGAAATAGGAACATCAACAGCAACAACTACAACCGAAATCAAAGATGATGACGACAATAGTGATTCTTTCTTTCGTGTGTTGGCATCGGTAGAGGGAGGGTCACTCAGTTTTTCTCTCTTATTAACCGCAAATGACCTGCCACCAGCCTGCAATATGGTGCAAAATAAGGTTAGTGGGTGTGTTGATAATTATATGGGAGGTTTTTGTGTAATATATTGGAAATAAAGTTAAATATGGCTGAAGAAATGTAAGAGATGATAACCCCACGTGGTCTCTAGTTTATTATGTGGGATGGATTGATATTATTTAATTTGTTTTAGGCGCCTCAACAACGATGTCATATTGCACCAGAATAACTAACCTAAATTGAGAATTATCATTCTTTCGTTATACCAAGTCAAAAGTTCATAATTCTTGGTAAATATTAAAGAAAAAAAAAGAAAGAAAAAGTTCATAATTCTTGGTAAATATTGAAAGAATTGCTGTTATTGCGTTCGGTTTTTCTACCTTCTTTACCCACTTATTTAGACTATTTGGTATTATTACAGAATAACTGGGTTTTTGGCTAGGCTTGAGCAGTATTACCACATTAGACTAGGTCCTGGAAATTTGCCCAGGTCACTTTATGATAGTTTTCACTGGTTATACCCGGTAGTTTGCCCAGGTTAGGTCCGGTAGTTTGCCCAGGTTAGGTCCCGGTAGTCTGCTGTTCGTCTAGGTTAGGTAACACTAGTTTCCAAATTATGTTTGCAAACAGGGCATATCTCGAAAACGGGGCCTTTCCGAGAGAAACACCATAGATGGAAAGTGTCTTAGAATGGTCCAAAATAGTGGATAATGATACTAATATATACAATATAGTGAACCAAGGTTTTCTGTAAATTTACTTACTTTTTCTGTGACATATCCTCCATTTCCAAGACCTTACCTTACCTAACCTAACCTAACTTAGACCGCATCAGACTACCGGGAACTAACTGGGCAAACTACCGGGAAATAACCGTGTTAAAGTATTGGGGGAAATATCACGGTATATTTACAGAAGTACTGAGTTCACTATATTGTATATTTGGTAAAAGTGCTGAAGTGCACCCTACTGTATAATAGATATTTTAGTATCATTACCCACTATTTTGGACCATTATGGAAAAATGCCAGAAAAATACCATTGATCTTAACACCTTTAATTTATTTTATTTTATTTCTTTCCAGTCTCCCATCGCTATTATGCCGCTTCCACATACCACCTTCCAAAGTTCCCGTCATCTCATCTACAAGTGGTTGATTTACCGAAGACTTTACTTTTGATGAAATGTAAGTTTGTGCATCGATGTAAAAGACATTAATTATTGAATAGTCATGATTTGTTTTTGATCTATAACTGACTAACCAAAATTATTGCTGCTGACGGTTATAATAAAATGTCTAGAGTTTACTCTAATTTATATAGGTACATTTTGTTCAGTTTACAATGTTAAAAAAAAAATACTATATAAACTTTAGGCTAATAATATGGTATCTCGCTAACAGAACTGAATGGTCGAATCTTTTGTAATTTTTAATGATCGGAACTATTAGCTATGTCACTTTAATAAATACCAAAGTAACACAAAACTGCTGTTGGGAGCCTCTACTTTATTGTCACAAAATGTAGGGCCGTATGCAAGAACGTCCATAGTGTTGACAATGGCATGGTACTTGTACGATGATTCTGTTATTTTGTCTGGAGCCATCGTACCGGTACCACACCATTGTATGCACCACGTGTGTTCTTGAATATAGCTCTTAATATGGTAGTTCTGTAGTTATGTCTGATGATGCAGCAACACTGATATACTGTTTATTGAAATCCCACTGTACTTAAAAAAGGAGATGTATTTTCAGATGTAGATTGATTCACACAGTAAGTCTAAAAGTAATATTCCCACCATTCAAGGCACACTCTTTCCATATAGATGTGTAGATAAAATTCATAAACATATAAAAGGAAAATGGCTAAGAAGATAACTTGTAATTGATATAAAAAGCTGAATTTTTGTTTGGCATTTGTTAAAAGAGTTCATCTAGTCTGTTGTAAATTATCATCACACTACACCCAAGTACAGAATTAAAATATTAACTTTCCAGAATAGTTAAGGAACAACACCAATAAAAGAGGAGTCTCTATTGATGACGTTTGCTTGCCTGAAGAAACCGCAACGAAACGCTGTCAAAAAAGGCTCCTGCACAATTAGTGTTGATCCTTAACCATTCTGTTAAATGAAGTGATAAAGATTGTGGTGCAGGTCATGGGTTAATGAATAATGATTCCCTTCTGTGATTGACTGGGTAGAAGGTGCATGTGTAAAAATGTTAGCCCATGGTTCTACTCTAAAATTTCATTTTTGAATCTGTTAGATAACCAATGTTAGAAGATAATCTGTATGGATGTATTACAATATTTACCACACATGATGTCTGAATGAATCTCTTCACCTGAAATATCTAGGATGTGTACCATTATTTTTACTGAGGTAAAGACATACATTACATAATGTTGTGGTCAGTATTTTTATATTAATAATATTTTTTTCTTTCCTCAGCAACACTTCCATTCTGGTTACCATCACCATCTAAACTGCACAAGAAGTATAACTCATGATTGTACTCAACTTCACAGTGTAAGTAGTTTAATGTCAGATGTTTGAGAATAGTTTTATAAAATTCATAAGATATTTACTACACATGATGTTTGTTGAATCTCTTCACCTGAAATATCTTTGATGTAAGCGATCATTGTTTTTTACTGAGGTAAAGACGTTAACAACACATTTGTTATGATCAATATTTTGAGCTTAATGATAATTTCTTTTCTTGCAGCATCATGTCCATTCTCTAATGGGAGGGAGTATGGTTGTTGAAGTACACCTCAAGCTCTCTGGCCGAGCAGCCCCGAGGGAGTATGGTAGAAGTTACTGGATACTACTACCATCTAGCCAGGATCTGGGCAGAGATTATACAAGAATTATATCTTATGATAGTACATCACATCACAATGTAAGTAGTTTGAGAATAGTTTTATAAAATTCATGATATTTACCACACATGATGTTTGTTGAATCTCTTCACCTGAAATATCTTTGATGTAAACGATCATTGTTTTTTACTGAGGTAAAGACATTAATTTCATAAAGTTATGGTCAGTATTTTTAAATTAATTGTATTTTATTTTTCTCTTCCCCCAGCAACTCTTCCATTCTTCTGGTTACTACATGTACCACCATCTGGGCTATACAAATATTATAACTCATGATTGTAGTCAACAGTCATGATAGTAGTTAACAGTGTAAGTAATTTGATTAATGTCAAATCTTTGAGGATTGTTTTATAGAATTTATAGATATTTGCTACATATGATGTCTGAATCTCTTCACCTGAAATATCTTTGATGTTTAACATAACTAACATTAACACTGAGGTACACATAATATTTACATTAACTTTATCAGTATTATGAGATGAATGATATATTTTATTGTCTTCTTTCAGAATTCCATCCTTGCTGTTTTAGAGCCACTTCCCTTCCCTTGGACTTGCCTTCCCAGCCATTATCCAGTCAGCTAGAGAAATTTGGTGTACTGTGAACCTGATATAAGCAGATGATGCTGTGCTATTGGCTTGCAATAAATGAGATCATGGAAGACTTGGGCAGAGGTATGTAAGGAAAAAGTAGCTCATGCTTGTACTCCCTCACTCTTATTATTTATGCAGTTAGATACTAAAAAAATATAAGATAATTTGTATAAATTTATTACAATATTTACCACACATGATGTCTGAATGAATCTCTTCACCTGAAATATCTTTGATGTGTACCATTATTTTTACTGAGGTAAAGACATACATTACATAATGTTGTGGTCAGTATTTTTATATTAATAATATTTTTTTCTTTCCTCAGCAACACTTCCATTCTGGTTACCATCACCATCTAAACTGCACAAGAAGTATAACTCATGATTGTACTCAACTTCACAGTGTAAGTAGTTTAATGTCAGATGTTTGAGAATAGTTTTATAAAATTCATAAGATATTTACTACACATGATGTTTGTTGAATCTCTTCACCTGAAATATCTTTGATGTAAGCGATCATTGTTTTTTACTGAGGTAAAGACGTTAACAACACATTTGTTATGATCAATATTTTGAGCTTAATGATAATTTCTTTTCTTGCAGCATCATGTCCATTCTCTAATGGGAGGGAGTATGGTTGTTGAAGTACACCTCAAGCTCTCTGGCCGAGCAGCCCCGAGGGAGTATGGTAGAAGTTACTGGATACTACTACCATCTAGCCAGGATCTGGGCAGAGATTATACAAGAATTATATCTTATGATAGTACATCACATCACAGTGTAAGTAGTTTGAGGATATTTTGATAGAATTCATAAGATATTTGCCACACATGATGTCAATCTCTTCACCTGAAATATCTGTGATGTTTAACTTAACGAGCTTTTTAACACTGAGGTAATGACATTTATAACATATTGTTAAGGTTAGTATATTGAGATTAATTATGTTCATCTTTGTTTGCAGCATCCCATCCCTGCTGTGTCCCATCCACTTCCTATCACTTACATTTACCTTCCTTCCCTTCATCCCATCAACTGGTGGATGACTATCAAGGATTCCTTGCATTACAAATAGTGAGTTCCCAATTATGTTCAAACCTATGTTGACTGATTGTACTGTAATAGTATATTATAAGTAACTGAAGTTGTTACTGTAATAGTTACATCAACTTAATATAAATACCCGGTACCTTTGCTATGTATAAATATCGGTGTATAGTATTATAGTATAGTAAAGCAGGTTTCAGATATTAATCCTCATTTCCCACAATACTCTAGAGTTAGTATGAATATTGTGATGGCCACAGCAAAAATAAGAGGACAGTACTTCTTCGTACTATTCAACTGGATGCCTTCATTGTGTTTTAATGATGTTTGGTTGGTGGGAAACAGTGGCAGTTTTGTTATGGTAATTCTATTTGTTCCCAATGTTATTCTACTCAATTAATGTACTGAACCTAAGCCGAGAAAAATGTACCAATATTTATATGCTTCATTTGAGCAGTTTATACACGTTAAGTAGTAGTCCATTACAGCAATGTGTCGTATAGGGTGCAGTTTTCTTGTAATAAAGTGATCTTGAAACTTTTCCTCTTTGTATGCTGTATGAATGACTTCTTCCCCATACATAAAATTATGTAGTTGCAATGTCTTGAGCTGTAGGTTGTATCTATAGTCCAACCACTCTTAAAATGTGGTTTTGGTGGGGACGTGAGGGACTTGTCACCGTTTACAGTGTTGCCGCGAATTCTGATCTCTGACTGACAGAAGGGTGACCTGACATACCTTCACCTTAAGTCTGCCTGAGGACAATCTTTTAATCCTGGTTCAACCCTACACCAAACCATGACGCCAACTGGTGATCACGTGTCTTGCTTCACTGCCTCCCGCTTCGTCAATCATTCCTTTTTTCCTGTAATATTTATTTCCACTTTTCTCCTCAGTATACTCTACTTTCTTCACTTTCTGCATATGTTCTCGATTCTCCTTTTACTGAGGTTTGTTGCTGTGGCTGTTCTGCAAATAGCCTTGTTGACATCCTCTAACATTCCTCCATTCTCCTTCTCCTGTACAAAGTATTGGCTTACTCTGAAGACAATTTCTTTGGCTTTACTATGAAGGCTTCTTTGCTGAGCTGCCATCGTGACACAGTCAAGATGGAAAATGAAGAGTGGGAGTATGTTTTTATTGCTGGGGAAATTACCTCTGCTTGGGCCTTATGCCTGTGCTGGCGGGCACAACAGGACAGACAGTGGGAACACTGACAGAAGTTTAAATATTCCCCTGCCTTGTTAATTACCTCCCAGGAGACACATGTACCGTATTCCAGGTGTAGGGAGTGATGGGTATTGCCGCTCATGATAGTTTTAACATTTATTTTTATTAAGGAACGAGTATATATATCACTTTCATTTCTTCATAAAATATTATAAACACAATTGTTTCATTACATACCCAACTTAGAACTATGACGAATGTCAACTAAAAGTAGCAACATATTAGTAGCACCACTGTGAAATGTGTATGCCACATTTCTATATTATTACATACAGATTTTGTATTATAAAGTTTATTTGTCATTGACATACTTAAGTATACTTAAGTATATATTATAAAATGGTTTTGTTATATGTTCGGGTATTTTACATTATATCATACAAGCTACGAATCGCTAGTTTAAGAAACGTGGCGACACTGTAAACGGTGACAGGTCCCTGATGTATCCACCCAAACCACATTTTAAGAGTGGTTGGACTATAACTAGTGATATGATTGAAAAGCTCCCATGTTAGTTAATATTAAATTATATATTAGAAAGAAAGATTATCAGCAGTGAGGCTGAGTACTGTAATTGATAAGAAGTTAAAAGAATCCCATCTGATATGGCCAGTAGCTTAGGATTAAGGCCCTGGCTCTTCACCATATTCACCTTGATTCATTAGTCCTCGCTGCTATCACAAACTAGGCTCTCACTCGTGACATTGCCATGCAGTGCAGGTATATTGTATTGACTTCGCCAAGGAACAAGCTCCTTCCATATAAGTGGTGTTTATTGGCACTATTTGAAGGTCTCTTTTTACCTTCTATTTCCTGACTACACCACTGGGTACCATAAATACGTCGAGTACAACAATAATTTACAACTGTAATTCTGAAGATAACCATGCTTCCGAGAGGAAGGTTATAAAAGGATATCTATGGATGTTCAGTCACCCTCAGAAATTCGCGTATGGATTCATGAGGCTGACTACAGTAGGTTTAAACCATCTGAAAGAATGTGAAATCTTGTATTAGTATTTCATCACAAGGGATACTATTGTCCATTGTAATAAGAAACATGGTATCACTAAGTATAGATTTCAAAACCCAAGACACAAGAGATGAAAGCAATGTGATAATGAGAGGAGTTGATAAGTCATTCTTCTCCAGAATGTGTTGGCATTCTAAAATGTCCAGGAAGGAAAAGTATTGTGTGACATACAAAGAACACAATATTTGCTTAGGTGAGGAGTTAACACGGCAAGTCCAGTTTCATCATTTGAGAATCAAGCTTGACCACAGGAGGAAGAAAGTACTTTGAAGAGAATGAATTATAATGAGGCAAAATTACATCAGTGTAGACACGGTAGAGGGAAATAATGGGATGGAGTTACAATGATCCAATGTAGAGATTGAAACAAAGGTGAGGCTTCCATATGAGAGTGAGGGCCATTATAGTATGTGGGCTGTTATGTAAGGATTTTGCACCCCTTCGGACCAGTCTTATTAATTTTCACCCT
>JAWZYT010007188.1:0-17500 GCA_034508575.1 Petrolisthes manimaculis | reverse complement strand
TCCTTCCTCCATCCACCCCTCCCCATTCCCTCCCTCCCCTCTCCTTTCTTCTCTCCCCTTCCCCCTCCATCCACCCCTCCTCTCCCCCATTCCCTCACTCCCCAATCCTTCCTCTCATTGTGTTTTCTATTCTCCTTCCATTCATTCTCCCTCTCCTCTCCTTCCCTCCTTCTCTTTTGTCCCTTCTTTATTCCTTGATTGTCTCTCCCTGCTTCCTCCTTTCTAACCCCCTCCTCCTCCTTTCCTCTTTCTCCTTCATATTGTATCTACCTTCTTTATCCACACATTCTCTCTCCCTCCTTTCGTCTCCCACTCCCTCTCTCCCCCCACCCACTCTGTTCCTTCCTTCCCTCCCATTCTTCCACCCATCCTTTATCCTTCCTTGCATCATTTATCCTGTCTGTCTGTCTGTCTGTCTGTCTGTCTGCCCGTCTGTCCCTGTCTGCCTTCCTGTTACCCTGTCAGCCTGCCTGCAAGCCTGTCACTCACTCACTCACTCGCACTCACTCACTCGCACTCACTCACTCACTCATATATATATATATATATATATATATATATCCGAAGAGAGGAAGAAGTGAAGGGAAGGAAGGAAGAGAGGAAGATGCAATTGGGAGAAGATCGGAATTTCATTTTCTCGGATGCAGGCTGTTGTGTATGACCCCCACCCCCACCCCCACCCCCTCTACCCCCACCCCTTCCCCCCTCTACCCCACCCCATCTCCTCTACCACTCCTCTCACCTCTACCCCTCCTCTCACCTCTACCACTCCCCTCCCCTCTACCCTTCCCCTCTACCACTCCTCTCACCTCCCCTTCCCTTCCCTCATCTATTCCTGTCCCTTCCTTACCTTATGGAAGAGAAATGAAGGAATGGAAAAGGAACTCATTCTCTCTCCTTTCCCCCCTCCTCATTTGTTCATCATTCTCTTTCCCTCCTTCCTCTTTCTCTTTCCCTCCTTCCTCTTTCTCTTTCCCTCCTCCCTCTTTCTCTTTCCCTCCTCCCTCTTTCTCTTTCCCTCCTCCCTCTTTCCCTCTTTCTCTTTCCCTCCTCCCTCTTTCTCTTTCCCTCGTTCTCTCCCCCTCCTCCCTCGTTCATCATTCTCTCCCCCTCCTCCCTCGTTCACCATTCTCTCTATCTACCTCTCCTCAATATTTCTCCCTCCACTCTCATTCACTTTCTCTCCCCCTCCTCCCTCATTCATTATTCTCCCTCCATCCCTCCTCCCTCCCCATCCCTCACTTAGATAATGAAACACGAGTACAACATGCCTCAGACTTTTCCTCCATTTCTACACTGCTTTCCACTTTACTGTCCTTTCCCTCATATTAATGGTATAATTTAGAATAACATTATTTAATTGAGTAGTTTAGAAAAGAGCATGAAAGAAGAAGAAAGCGAGAGAGAAAAAAAAAAGGGTGAGAGAGAGAGAGAGAGAGAGAGAGAGAGAGAGAGAGAGAGAGAGGGAGGAGAATGATATGTGAGAAAGATAAATGTCATGTATTTCTACAAAATTGTATATACGAGTATAAGTAACGTCTGAGTAAATTTATGGGCAGGATTTATGTGTGTGTGTGTGTGTGTGTGTGTGCTGCATATGCTGGAATCCTCATGCATATTATATTTCGTGTGTGCTTGTGCCTGTGTGTGTGTGTGAGAGAGAGAAAGTGCGTGTGTGTGTATGAGTGTGTGAGAGAGAGAGAAAGTGCGTGTGTGTGTATGAGAGAGAAAGACAGTGTGTGTGTGTATGTGTGTGTGTGTGTGTGTAGAAATAAAGACTGAGAGGCAGGTCATCTTACGTTTATGGCCCTCCTGTGCCGCTTCTTACGACCTGCCTCACTCTGCCTCATGAGCACACATATCTCTCTACCTGCCGCTCTCTCTCTCTCACATACACACACTCTCTCTCTCTCTCTCTCTCTCTCTCTCAAGTAAATTACATATATATATTAAATTCTGTATGGTACATCTATATATATATATAAAACCCTCCGTCTGTCTGTGTGTGTTTAGCCGCTATGCACGGCCGCATCGCTTGACCTAGAGTAAAATGTAATAGCCTACATCATTCTGATGAGTGAAGCCTGGGAAGGGTCTTCGGCCAAAAAAAAAATGTTTTTAAATGACGAATGGGGGGTTGGGGGGGTTCGAACCCCTGCTGCAGGGCTGGGCAGGAACCGTTTTCTTTGGTATTCACGGTTCCGAGTACTCTGACTGGCGGATCCGCCAGAACCAGGCTCGCGAATGTTAAATTAATTCTACAATACTATCACATCCATTATATCACAGTGTACAGTTGCCAAAAGAAGGTATTGCGACAAATCTTGATAGAAGTTTAACCGTAGTAATATCCACAATTATTTGTAGGGAGTATAAGCATGTATAACAGAAGGAAATATACATATCCTTCTGTAATACATACTTATAAATAATCACTACAAACAACAATGGACATTGATATATATGTAATGTTGTATGAATAGTTTTGGCAATACCTTTTTTGGCAACTATACATTATCGATTACGTACTAAAATAAAATACTTCCCTTAATTCTAATACATGTTTTATCATGTTGGATGTTCCACCACCATACTTTAAAGTTTAAAGAGTCATTGCATATCAAACAAAGAATGTAATCAGGGTTAACTTTATCCATGTATGTCCATACTGGGGCCTTTTGGCTACATTTTGGTGACATGGTGAACTAATAGTCAACACAAAATTAAAATATATATGTTTAAATTATACAGCCAGTCATAAGGAACCAATACATTGCAAAGTAAATGATTTATCAGTACCAATTCTTAATGAAATAGTAACTGTTTTAACGTGAGTGCTGCAACACCCCGTCTCAGAGCGACCACACCTACTTTTCCTTCATATATTGAAAAAAACTAATTTTGGCGGAGGTTTGCATTTTCAGAATGCTTCCATTCTTATTATTGTTTTGGTTATTCTCTCAAACCTTTATGCATGTATGTATATCCATTTTCCATTCGCCCTTCCATCCCTTCCATCACACGGCTCGTATTTTCACCCCGTGAATAATCGAATGGAACAAAATCTAAAATCTTGGAATGGAACCGAATCTGAACCCTATAGACTGACACAAAGGGGTTCTTGTTTTGACTTGAGGGGTTCTTGTCATACCAACCTTCACCTCTCCCCCCCTCCTCCCCTCCCATACATACACACATACATACATACACAATTTTCCCCTATCCTCTACACTCTCTGTCACACGTCTTATACTCTCTCTCTCTCTCTCTCTCTCTCTCTCTCTCTCTCTCTCTCTCTCTCTCTCTCTCTCTCTCTCTCTCTCCCTCCCTCCCTCCCTCCCTCCCTCCCTCTCTCCTTTCCCTCCCTATCTCCTTTCCCTCTTCACCTCCTTCCTTCCTTCCCTCTCTCCCCCTTCCCCCTTCCCCCTCGTCCCTACCCTGAGAGGTACTTGGTGGGGTGACAGTTGCAGTGTAGACATTCATGCATACTGATCAATAGCAGCTGCAACACTACCACACTGTTGTCCCCTCCCCCACACCTTCTCTCTCTCTCTCTCCCTCTCCCCACCGCCTTCTCTCTCTCCCTCTCTCTTATTGACACAGTCTTCTTGATTTTTTTATGTTTAATATTATTTTATTGTAATATTATAGTGTCGTAGTACTTTTTAAGTGTATGAACATTGAACAGCCATTGTATTATTAATGGAAAAATAAATTAATCTAAATCTAAATCTCTCTCTTCCCCATCCTCTCCCCCTCTCCCCCATCCTCTCCCCCCTCTCCCCCATCCTCTCCCCCTCTCCCCCATCCTCTCCCCCTTCCCCATCCTCTCCCCCTCTCCCCCTTCCCCATCCTCTCTCCCTTTCCCCATCCTCTCTCCCTCCCTCTCTCTCCTTTGTCCTTCCGCTATCTCCTTTCTCCTCCCTCTCTCTCCCTTCTTTTTCCTCTCTCTCCTTGTTCTTCTTTCTCCTTTGTCCTTCCTTTCTCTCCCGCATCCTTCCTCTCTCTCCCCCTTCCTTCCTCTCTCTCTCTCCCCCTTTTCCTTCCTCTCTCTTCTCATCCCCTACTTCTCTCTCCCTCTCCCTTCTACAACTCTCTCCCTCTTCCCTCCACTCTTTCTCTTGTTAATATTGTTAGTTTTTATTGTTATTTCTGTATTTATTTGTACTATATTTATTCTGTGTGTCATTATTGTGGTTATATTTATTCTTGTTATTGTGTTCCCAGGTTAATGAATTGAGTTTTTTTTTTTTTTTTGTGAGTTGAACACACAAGACCACTGAGCAACATACTTGGCGAAAATTCGGCAAGTAACAAACAAACACACAAACACACACATACAGAAACATATATATATAAACTAGTGACTCAATATGTTGCCTCCTGCCGGTGCCACGTCAGGTAAGCAACAACAGCTTCAGCCAGGCCCTCACCTCCCGCCGCCCCATGACCCTGGAGGACATTGAGGCGCCCCACCGGGAGAACCTGTGGCGTCTTTTGGGACTGGTGCAGGAGAGTGAGCGACTACAGGGGGTGTCAGACACGGTGGTAGTGGGGGCCAGGGGAAGCAGTCATCAGGGCAGGGGGGTACTGAGGAATGGAGCTGCGACGACCCAGAGTGTGGACGATAGTGTGTCGTCATCTCACAACACAACATCATCGTCATCTTCGCCTTCCTCAGGTTGGAGACATTTATCATTATTGTTGTGTTTATCATTATTATTATTATTATATATATATATTAAGTAATTATGTTGTTATATGTTGGTAAATCCTTCTGAGGGTCACTGAGATTTGTGTGTAAAACAGTCAATACTTCTTTCTTTTATTCCCTTTCAGGTCACTACAGAGGGATGGAGATGTCGGTGGACAGTCAGGGGAAGCGGCCACATGGAGGGGATGATGGCAGTAGTGAGGCCACGAGGTCACCAGCTGCTGCCAGGGTTGTGACCACGACTGGTGCTACAACTACCACCAACACCAGTAGTAGTAGTAATAATAGCAGTAATAGTAGTAATAGTAGGAGTAGTAACACTGCCACCACCAAGACGCACAAACTCCACCGATCACCACTCATGCAAACCATAGATGACCCCACAGACCAGATAGACAGGATAGCTGGAGGAGGAGTCGGAGGAGGAAGTAGGAGGGAAGCGGTGTCGGCATCAGGGAGGAGGACAGAGGCAGGAGGAGGAGGAGGGAGGAGACTGGAGAGAGGAAGCAGCATGGCACTACCCACCTCACGACCTCTACCTCCCTCCAGCACCTCAGATAACCACAACCATCACCAGAGTCCCCACAAGGTGCCCAAACTATCCTCACACTCCGCCTCCCTGCCCTCCACCTGCGACCCTCACTACAACACCAGTCTGGCCTCTGAACTGACCACACCCACCTCATTGATGTGTGTGCCCATTGCTGCCCCGGGGAGGGAGGCCACGTCGGTCCTCGTCTGTCTCCTCAATAAGGTCACCCCTGGGGACTTCGGCTCACAAGAAGTCAAGATTGTGGAGGACTGCTTCAAGTAAGTCACCAGCAATATTTCTTTTTCCTATTCAGTCAAGTTTCCTTCCACCTCACATTAATCCTGCCTAGTTTTCCTTCCATAGTTACAGGAATGATAGAGTGTTACAATTACAGTATATAAGTTATAAATGACGTACAAAGACGCATGTAGGGACAGGAATATAGGATGTGAAAATGCTTCTTGAAGCTTTTGGCTTTCAATGTAGACTATATTTGTCCTGTTATCTATTACATTTAATTGCCAAACCGTCTCATATCACAATTACTGGTGAAAGTATGCTTTTCATATGACTCAGTATTTTTTTTAAGTATAACCTTGCTATATATTCGTTTTCTATATTATATCTGTGATATAAAAGAGAATGCCTGTCAACTTTGCTTCAAGAATACAGTACAATATTAGTTTAGTTAACTTGAGAACTAAACTTATAATAATATTAGATTGGAAATTGGAATTACTTATACCATCTTAGAAAGACCTAATTTGTGAACTTTTTTTGTGTGTGTGTTAAGTCAGCATATGTGTGTGTGATTTCATGTAAGGACAACCATATTAACTTGGGAACAAATAGCCAGCTTTTTCCACTCCCTTTTTACCTGTTCCTTTCCTGCCTGCATTCGCCCTCCTAACACCAGTCAATCATTATTAAATTTTGGTACTCCTTTTCAACTCACAATTCTGCCAGAGTACGAGAGCTTATTTCATAGCTGTAACTTCCTCAAAATATAAAATCTATCTGTATCCTTTAATGTGGTGAGTATATTTCAGGTACACAGTTGGGATACACTCAAAATATAAAATCTATCCGTATCCCTAATGTGGTGCTCTTATTTCAGGTACACAGTTGGGATGCTGGTTAACACAGCCGAGGCAGAGAGGGAGAGACGACTCAGGACACAATGCCAGGCCTTACTCAGCGTGGCACAGAACCTCTTCACTCACCTCGGTTTGTTTTACACCAGTTAAAACATACACCTGCCAAAAGTCCCTGCCAGTCTATCCTATAATTAGTTCCTTGGGTTCTTTGGCATATAAACATACTGCACTGTACTACAAACCAAGATATATTATTACTAAGTATATATGCAACAACTAGGTAACTGTGTCTGTGTGTGTGTGTCTTGTGTGTAAGTGTATGTGTTTATGTAAGTGTGTGTGAGTGTGTGTGAGTGTGTGTGTTTGTCTTGTGTGTGTGTGTGTGTGTATGTGTGTGTGTGTGTGTGTGTAGTTTTAATTAGCTGAAAAGTATAATTAGTTGCGTACTGTTTATCTTCCCTAGCAGCCACTTTCATCCTTGGTGTTCCCTTCTTTAATTAACTTACTGCTCTCCCATCCACTCCACCACCACCACCTCTCCACCTTCCTTCACCATCACCACTTCTCCATCTTCTTCCACCATCTCTTCACCCCTCCATCTTCCTCCACCATCTAGCTCTCCACTCCGCCTCCCTCCACCACCCCACCTCAACATCTTCCTTCAGTCTCAACCCACTATCACAGTTCCCCTACACCATCCCCACAACACCCTACCATAGTTCACCCCCTCCTCATTCATCACTCCCTCAACTCCCTCATTCTTCTCCAACCCCACCCCGCCCCCCTACCATTCCCCTCCACCATTCCCCTCCACCATTTCCCTCCACCATTTCCCTCCACCTCATCACCATTCCCAACTAAAATTGGTATTCTTCCACCTTCCCATCACTATCATCATCCTCACCACCATTACTACTACCAACACTTCCTCTCTCCAATTAAACTTTGCTCATTAACCTACATCATCTAAG
The DNA here is from genome assembly GCA_034508575.1 of Petrolisthes manimaculis. Taxonomy (NCBI): domain Eukaryota; kingdom Metazoa; phylum Arthropoda; class Malacostraca; order Decapoda; family Porcellanidae; genus Petrolisthes; species Petrolisthes manimaculis. The sequence continues at coordinate 10,186 of JAWZYT010007188.1, read as the reverse complement.
TTGTTGTTGTTCTCCCGGGGCAGAATGGCCTCCTGCCCCATAGACCCCTGGTACACTCTGGTCGCAGTGTATAAAATAAATTAAAATAAAGTAGGGGCTGACCCTATATGCCTGGGCTATCGAAGCACATCCCAAGGAAATGGGACCAGAGCTTACTGGATCAGGGAGTCTCTGACCGCCAGTGAGATTGGGGGAAAGGCATTGATCCCACAGCCAGTGCTGTGGGCCCAAGTCCACGTTACCACAAGAGCTACAAGTGGGGCCGCACCTTCCATGAGACCAGCCCTGAAGGGACCATAAGGGGGAGGGAGTTTACACTGCTGCATGCAAAGGGAAATGCACCCCCGTGTGCTGGCGGTCCACACAGCAATGGAAAAAAAAAGGCCTCCGGTTGCAGTACACCTCACATGGATTTTTAATCCATGTGGGCAGATCTCGTCAAATCCATTAGAAAGTGACCAGATCCTACAACAATCTTTATTCTAGCCCTGTGGGGGATAACTAATATTCACAGAGAATAAAGTCAGCCCCACTGGGCCCAGGCAAGGGTGTGGTAGAGGATCCAAATTAGTCATTTTTGGATAACCAGCCCTCACCAGTGGGAAGGGTTGATAGAGAGGTGGGACAGTAAATACAAAGGAAAGAAAAGGAACGGAGGGATACTTGAAGAACTGAAAAGGATTAGCTGGGGCCGAAGGGATGCCAAAACCCTTGAAGTACTGCCCACGTCTCCGCAGGCAATACTTCCCTTACAGGGACATCATCTAAGTATTATACACCAATAAATTCCCCTACAACTCTGACGGTAAATTAAAGTTGACGGCACCTAGCTCAGCTGCTCAAAACTTCCACACTTATTAATCAATAGGAGTAACATTTCAGATCATGAAACACGGATAGGCGCAACGTCAGCAAGACAATATTATACTTTTTTACTGCATCCAATATGTATATCCTATCTATCTATAGCTCTGATGCCTCGTTCACTCCGGGAACTCCCTCCAAGGGGGTGGCCACGGCAGAAGTGTCTACAGTTTTCCCTGTTCCAACACTCCCTCCTTACTTGTTCAAACCCTCCTCTGCCCCTTTCGTTTCTCTCCTATACATACTCTTTCACTCTGTTTTGCCATCTAACTGGTAGTCTGCCTCTCACACCACGTCCCACAACTTCACTTCGAAGATCCATACACCTTCTTTACAAACTCCTCACCTTGCATTCTCTCTACATGTCCAAACCACCTCAATGTATTACGTTTCACTCTCTCAACCACTCCACACTCAATACCAATTGCCTTCTCACTCATACCTTATCTATCGTACACAGTTTCATTTCTTTCTCCATCTCACCTAGACACCCCACATGCTCCTCTCTAGTAGCTCATTTCCACAGCACCTATTCTAGACTGATGAGTCTTACTCCATGTCCATCATCCATGTCTCTCATGCATATGTCAGTGTTGGCAGGATTATACTGTTCCTCAGTCCCCACTTCACCTCCATACTCACACTTCTACCCTTCATAATCCTTCCCAGTGATCCTATGACCTGTCTACCCTTCACTGCTTTCTCCCTAATTTCTTCTTCCATATTTCCATGTTTACACAGAACTGTGCCCAGGTACTTAAACTCCTTCACTTCCTCCATCCTCCTACACCCAATATGTGTATAGGCTACCCTTGATTTTTACATGTAGTCTTCTCTGTGTATCTGCTTCCGAGTATGTTGGGAGTTGAACACATTAGAAAGAAGGATGTCATGGATGTTACCTTCCATAATATTGCTTATGAGGTCCAGTCCTGCTGTGTATTCCCTTCCCTCCTCTTTACACAATTGCTCTACAGTAGTGTAGTCAGGACAATTTTCATTCAGTCATTCAGCCTTGCAAGAGCCAACTAGTCTCTACTCTAAGACACTATCTCTTAATCCAATTCCTTCACCTTTCACGGAGGAGGTTTAATAAAAGTCTTCCACTCCCTCAGATGATGTGTCAGTGCTGCTGCGGGAGATCATGTCCGAGGCACGACGACTGACAGACGCTGAACGGTGCTCCCTCTTCCTCCTGGACCGTGAGAATGACCAGCTGGTGGCCAAAGTCTTCGATGGAGAGCGCAAAGAGGAGGTGAGCCAGCAGGGAAGGTGGATGGGATAGGAAAAGGGAAATAGAAGGGAAGAGATGATGGAAGGTAGAGTTTAGAGTGGAGAGACAATATAGAAGATAATTAGTGAACTGATAATAAAAACTAGCGAATGAAGGTGGGTGGAGGACTGGTGAAGGGAAGAGATGGTGAGTGAAGGAAACTAATGAAACTAGGGTAAGGAGATTAGGGTGAAAATTAATTCCATCCGAGCTACACCTGATGGAGGAAAGAGAGAAAATAGGAGTCAGAAAACACAGAGGGAAGAGTAGGAGAGAGATAATGCAGCGTTATGGGACAATTTTGTGGAATCGATAACCTATAATGCACTGCCAAGATCACAAGGCCATTAATGTGAGCACTAAGTGGCTTCCCTGTATTGGTGCTGTTGTTTGTGACTGTACAGTATTCTGGACAAACTATGAATTATTATATTTTAGTCAGGGTGCTTCTACAGGCTATAAGTGTTAAACTTTGTACAGTATCCATGAACTCTATTGCCTGCAGTGTAATCCTTTACATAAACACCGATAACCTAACTTCAAATTCAGATGATTTTCTTGAATGAAGGAAAAAGCATCTACTGTGCTGGCAATGGAAGGGTTAAACGTGTAAAATTATAACATATGATTGTGACTTGGTGTGTTGCACTACCTGGCAATGGAAAAGTTAAGAATGTACTGTATAATTATAACGTATGATTGTGTCTTACTGTTTGCACTACCTGGCAGTGGAAAAGTTAAGAGTGTATATAATGTAGGATTATTGTGACTTACTTACTGTATGTACTAACTGGCAATGGAAAAGTTAAGAGTGTACTGTACATAACGTATGCTTGTGACTTACTGTGTGCACTAACTGGCCTCCCCTACCACAGTCAGTAGAGGAAGTGCTGCAACCAGTGATGCAACACCTGGAAGGCGTCTTCGTCACGGGAAGTACACACGCCTCCCGACACACACCTCCTATCTAGCTCTTACCTTTGGCTATTACTGTTACACCTGTCATGACACCTTGCTTCTACACCTGTACTGTACTGAATTTCTCCCAACACTTGTGACTTCTCGTGCAACACCTGTATTGTATTGAGCCGTTCTTCTATTAATTGCCAGTAGGCCTACTTATAGAAACCTCTTACACCTGTTCACTTCAAAGCCTCGGCACTTATAGTATAAATACATAAATTATCAACATATTTTCTATCATTATTGAACTCTTTCTTCCTTTACAGTCTACACGTGTTTGACTCCAAGATTTAACACATTCTTAGGAACCTGTCTGTATTGAATCAGACACAGTGTTATTGTTTGTCTGTTTGAACACCTGTACTGATTTTACCTCATTCTAGTCGCACATCTATATCGGGTAGTTTTTCTTTTATTCACTTGAATGACACTTGCTGCTACTTTTCACACCTGTTTCCTTCACCTCGTTTCATCTGTCCTTGTCTCCCATCCTTCTCTTCTTCCTCTCATACTTCCATATTTTTTTTACTTTTTAGCCTTGACTTTTATTTCTAATGTCTATTTCCTCTGTCCCTTGTTATTCCCTACTCTGTTTCTACATTTCTTTCAATTTTTCACCCTTTCAGTATTCCACCTCTCATTCTTTACTTCTTTTCTTCTTTATATTTTTGGACAGTTCATTCTCCTTCTGGTTTCCATGCCTACTTTTCCTCCTTAATTCATACTTTCCTTTCCATTTTCTCATTTCTATCTACAGTTTGTTTCATGTCAAATTTTCTATCTCTAAGACTTCCTCTGTTTCTGCTCTTCACCACAAAACATTCATATACAATACTGCACAGAAGTAGAAGGAAAACACTCACCAGCACCGTTGCACTTTTCACAGAGCAAGTAGAAGAAAAGACCTCTACTAACAATGATGAGTCTTGTACATAAAACTACAGTATGTCATCAGCTTGTACCCTGGAAAAAAAGCAAGAGTAAGGGAAAGGAGTACAGTAGTTAATGATTATCTCTATGCACTGTGTTAGAATAATAAGATTTGTGCACCTGGAAATTTAGGCTGTACTGTAATGCTACGCGGGTACTTTGACCAAGTTTCGACAATGAGAAATGCAGTAAAGTACTTCGTGAATTTACAGTTTCATGCTTTTTGCTGTACAGTTACTCAGTCGTGTATGTAGCTCTTATAGATGATTATATAGTTACCTTAATACAGCATGTACAGTAGTTGCATATACTCCTGTGAGGGGACAAATATAGCTTACTGTACAGTCAAGTTGTGTTTGACTTTGTTCATAAATACAGTATGTCATAAGTTCAAGGTTATACCAATTTCATAAATTTTAAACAAGAAAATGGATCTGAAAATTGTTGCATCTATTAACAATTAAGATTACAGTACAGTAATTATTTAAGAGATGAGGTGAATGGGACACATATCCTGATCTTCTTATTCATAGTACAATATACTGAGAGATAACTATACCTATTGGTAACATGATCCCTTAACTAACAACTTGAACATTAAGTTTTATAATGTCAATGAAAAGAAAATGAGAGAGGACTACCGGTACTGTACTTATACCTGGAAAAAGAAAGAACAGAAAACATTTATAAAACAATTAAAGCAATATTGTATATTAATGAATATTGAATACAGTAGAAAAGAAATGGAGGGAAAGAAAAAACAAATTTAAAAAAATATTCTTAAACTGTGATCACCCTCTATACTTGCCAAGTGATGATGACTGTACCTTTACCCCCACAGAGTTCTGGTGAGGTGCGTCTGCCAGCTACCCAGGGCATTGCAGGACACGTGGCCTCCACCGGTGCCCTCCTCAACATCAGAGACGCCTACTCACACCCACTGTTCTACAAAGGCTTTGATGAGTGCACCGGCTTCAAGACTCGGTGGGTTGTACTCTCTCTCTTTCATTCAATAGGTCTACAACTTGTTTTACTGTTATTTTCTTAAGATTTGGAAGTAGCAAACCTGAAGCAAATTTTGATCAGTAGTGTACTTGTTGGAAGGTTTATACTATACAGTACTGTACTGTACTTGGATTTAATTTAGGGAATTTGATTTTTACAGAAGTGGCTAATATAAACTTTATATGAGATATATATTCATATTCATATCCATCCATTGTTCACAAAAGCATACATACAGAATACCGAGTACAGTATATACTTATTTACAACAATGCAATATTTCACACACACACACACACACGCACACATACACATACACATACACATACACATACACATACACACACATACACACACACAGCCATCTGAAACACACTTTGATTTATCCAACCTGAGAGTAGTGACATGAAGGAGATCAAGGTCAGAAAATCCTTTACGCTGTGTGACCTCCATGTGTCAGGCTGACTGACTGGTAAAGGTTCCAGAGTGTGTGTGTGGGGGGAGGGTGGCGTCGTGTGTGCAAGTGTGTGTAAAATAATGCCATCCTTCAAATATTACCTCATTTTCATGACAGCAGCATGTGTCTTTCCAAGAAATTCTTCCAAGAAGTAAACTACAATATAGTATACTGTATAATTACAGTATATGGATATCATTTCCATCTGTTCCCTTAATTTATATATATTTTTTATTTTCCCTTTCATCATGACACACGAATGGCATACCTTGTCATCCTGATCCCTGTCCTACAGGTATATTTACCTTTTCTGTTTACTCTCCTATTCGCCCATAGAAACATCCTATGCTTCCCCATCAAGCAAGAAGCTGGGGAGGTCCTTGGTGTGGCTGAGCTCTGCAACAAGACCACGGGCCTCCACTTCACCCGCTTTGATGAGGAGATTGCCACGGCCTTCAGCAGCTACTGTGGCATCTCTATCACTAACTCCCTCCTGTACAAGAAGGTGGTGGATGCACAGGTCCGCTCCAAGCTTTCCAACGAACTCATGATGTTCCATATGAAGGTAGGTGTATCTTGCTGTCACTTGGGTATTGGTAACTTATTGATGATTTCTTAATACCTTTGCTTCATTCTGATTTTGAGCATCACCTATATACCTGCCTTCAGCAAGTTCCAGATAATAACACACACACATATGCAGAGAAATACATTTACATGTCAGTATAGAGCTACATAGAAAGAAACAAGAGAATGATACAGTACAGTAATTTCATCAGTTTAATATAAAGATGTGTGCGAGAATTATCTTGAAGAATTTGCTGTAAATGTCAGTATACAAAGGTAAGTTTAGGCACATTACTGTCTGATGAGGACCGAGTTATATTTAGAAAGCGTGATTGGGGAGAATTCTGAGAACCATCAATTATTTGGAGCATTTACTCTTAACAAAAACTAGTACTCGTTTTAGGTAGGTTCCTTTGTGCAGCAGTTGTGACTAATGTTTCAAGGGAGAGTTATATCGTTGGTGTTAAAATAATATTGCCATACTTGACTGTAGCTATGATAAATAAATAAAAAAACAAAGCATGCCGATTGATCAGTTGATGTGAGTGAGTGAACCGAGGGCCCTCTTCAGTCACTGAGGGCACCGAACCACATACAGTACAGTACCCTTCTGGCCCTCTCACTCAATGGCCCCTGGAGATGGTATGGAGGGAAGGGAAGGTGAGAACAAGAGATGTACCGTAGCTCTTCCTTCCCTCCACCTAATTCCTTTCCCTTCTTCCATCCATCTTTCATCCTTTCACTTTTCGTTTCCTACCTTCCTTCTTCTCCCTCTCTTTCCTCCTCTCCTACCTTCCTTCTTCTCTTACCTTCATTCCTCTCTCCCTCTCTCTCTCTCCTCTTCTTCTACCTTCCTTCCACTATCTCTCTCTCTCTCTCTCTCTCCATTCCCTACCTGCCTCTTCAAAATGGGGACAGAGAGGGTCTAGAAATGTCAACAGATAATTAATATATTGGGGTATCGAAGAGAGAGAGAGAGTGAGAGAGAGAGAGAGAGAGAGAGAGAGAGAGAGAGAGAGAGAGAGAGAGAGAGAGAGAGAGAGAGAGAGAGAGAGAGAGAGAGAGAGAGAGAGAGAGAGAGAGAAGAGAGGCTGAATTGACAACCCCGGAGAGATAGGAAACTTTGTGATGATTTTGGAGGAAGGGAAGGAAGGCAAAGAAAGGAAGAAAAGAAAAGGAGGGAAGAAAAGGAAGGATTAGAAAGAAAATTCAAGGAAGGATGGAAGAAGAGGGAGAGAGAGAGAGAGAACGAAAGGTGGGAAGAGAAAAATTGAGAAGAGGTTGAGAAAGAAAGTGGAAAGAGGGAGAAATGTAGGAAGATAGAAGAAAGGTGTAAGAGGAAGGAGAGAAGGTGAAGAAGAAGTGAAGCAGCAGAGTAAACGAAGATGAAGAGGAAGAGATAAGAGAAAATGTTTAAAAATAACCTGAGGGGAGAGAGAGAGAAAGAGAGAGAGATGAACTAAATTGAAATATAAATAAATAAATGTATAAGAGAGAGAGAGAGAGAGAGAGAGAGAGAGAGAGAGAGAGAGAGAGAGAGAGAGAGAGAGAGTAAACGAATATAAAGAAAAAGACATAGAATAAATAAGAATATATAAGTAAATGTTCAAGAGAGAGAGAGAGAGAGAGAGAGAGAGAGAGAGAGAGAGAGAGGAGAGAGAGAGAGAGAAAGAGAGAGAGAAAGATAAAGGTGGGCGTGGCAGAGGACCGTACAGCAGCAGCATATATAAACACGAGGAAAGGAGGGTCAGACAGTCAGTGTATCCTTTGTCGTAGTCGGGTGTAGGTGTGTCGCTCCGTTAGTCACATTCCCTCACTCTACAAAACGTGTTATATATATTTTTTTTATTCTGGCAAAGTTTTAATTACGTGTTGCCTCTTTCGTAATTTTTTTTATTCACTACATTTTGCAATCGTATTTTTTCCTCAGGTCATTCCAAACTTTATCATATTTTTTTTTTTTTTTTTTTTTTTTTTTTTTTTTTTAAGATTTCCTCGTATTTTTTCGAGTTATTTCATTCTCTTTATTCCTTTTTTCAGTCTATCAGTCCGTCCCTTCTTTCCTTTTCTACACGTCTTTTATCTTTACATATTATCTTCTTAATTCCTTCCTTTATTCACTCACTTCTTCCCTCACAGTGCCGAGACGTTTGGTGTGTGTGTGTGTGTGTGTGTGTGTGTGTGTGTGTGAAAGGAACAAAAAACGTAAGAAAAACGTTGATTTGGTGGGAGTGTCAAAATTTTCAGACAACGTTTTTACCATCGACAACACACATGTAAATATTAAACTGTTTTCAAGGATAAACATTTAATTTTAATAATAATAAAAAAAAAACGTTTTGTTGTGAAGGGTAAATATGATTATAAAACACGATTATTATTTTTTTTTTAAAGTTACGAGAATCTTCAGTAAATATTCCGAATAATGAACAGACGTAATGATTAAAGGGATAGTAGTATACTTTTGATAGATTGGGGCGACTTGATTCCTCCAAAGTATGCCAGGAAACAGACCCAGATGAAGAAAAATAATGGTATCCTGTTGCCTGGAATAGTTTGGAGGAATCATTTGCTCCACATTTACCACCCAAAACAAAGTGCTATATACCCCCGTAAGTGAGTTAATAATAATAATAAAAACAACAATAATACATAAAAAAACAGCACATAAAGTTTGCCATATACCTAGCAAAATCACACATAACCTTTCCATGTATGTACTATTATGTAACCTTAGTTGTAAATTTCACCTACATCCCAATGCTAACATATGTATTTTAAGTTGCACATCAGTACAGTACCTAGTTTCCTAATATTCCTGTTAAGCATGTATATTATATTTATTATTATGTATTAATATCTCAAAGGAGTAGTTACTGACGGACGGACATTGTCACTTTGTAAAATGATTTATATATAGATTCATTATAAAAAAAAAAAAACTAAAAAAAAACCAGTTCAAATATCATAAAATTCAAAGTCTTTTTTTTTTTTTTTTTAGGTCAACTCATCATGTAATCATTTTTAGAGACGAGATCCAAAAACATTAGTCCATGAATACATCAAAGGGACTTGTGTGAAGAAAACACATTGATTCTCATGAAAAACAATCTGAAACACTGAAAAACAGCATCAAAGAAGGTCATATCTGTGGCTATATCCGTACTGTATACATTAGTGAGAAGGGGAAAAGAAGGGAAGGGAAGGGAAGGAAGGGAAGGGAGGAGTGTGTGGGGGAAAGGAGGGAGGTGGAAGAAGGGGAGGGAGGGAAGGAGTGTGTGGGGGAAAGGAAGGGAAGGAAGGAGTGTGTGGTATAGAAGGAGGGAGGTGGAAGAAGGGAAGGGAGGGAAGGAGTGTGTGAGGGGAGGGAGGGATGGGGAAGGGGAGGGAGGGATGGGAAGGGGAGGGGAGGAAGGGAAGGAAGGAGTGTGGGGGAAAGGAAAGGGAGGGAAGGAGTGTGTGAGGGAAAGGAAAGGGAGGGAAGGAGTGTGTGAAAGAAAAGGAAAGGAGGGAGGGAAGGGGAGGAGTGTATGGGAAAAAGAGTGAGTGGGGGAGGGATGGGGTGGTGGAAGGAGTGTGTGGAAGAAAGGAAAGGAAGGAGTGTGTGGAAGATGTGAAGAGGAAAAGAATGAAATAAACTGAAGGAAGATAGAGACAAAGTTACACAGATAAAGAGAAAAAGAAGGAATCCACAAATGACTGACAAACCTGATTAGAGAAATAACAATATCAATAACGACAAAAAAAAAAAAAAAAAAAATAATAATAATAATAATAATAATAATAAAAATAATAATAATAATAATAAAATATATATATTAATAATGATAATAATAAAAATAATAATAATAATCATCATCAGTAAATACAACCCCTAAATTAATAATGACGATGATAATATAAAAAATCGATGGATATTACACACACACACACACACACACACACACACACACACACACACACACACACACACATACACACACACACACATCTGTAGGTCCAGTGATTAGTGAAGGTAGGGACAGAGGATTGATTATTGGCAGAGAGAGAGAGAGAGAGAGAGAGAGAGAGAGAGAGAGAGAGAGATAGAGAAAGAAAGTAAGTGTGAGAGAAAGAACAAAAGTAAG
>JAWZYT010007187.1:0-17500 GCA_034508575.1 Petrolisthes manimaculis | reverse complement strand
ACGATGTGGTGACGTGGTAGTGACGTATTAGCCATGTGAGAGACACGTCACAACTGGCTATATATTCAGGAGTGACCGACCGAGAGCTCACTGTACGACACTATACTGTCAATTCAATACATACTTCCCATTGTTGTGTTCGTAAAGGATTTACTTCAAACACCAATGCAAGGACTTCTCATCGTGAGTAAAACTGTGTAATAATATATCTGGATAAACGAGTCGAGGTCTGAGCGAAATAGTGCAGTCGATTTATTATTTTAGGAATTTGTAATAGAATATTTTATTTACGAAGGTGTTAGGAACCATAGAAATAAGTTATTATAAAAGTTATTGTAATATTACGGTTGATGAGAATGTACGGTAACGTTGATGTTTACTGATGCATTTTGTAACCTAACTATTGTAATACGGGTTACTTCAGGAAATAGTCGTAATTATTGTTTTATGTATTTGTGAAGTGATTGAGTATCTTGAAGTGTATTTTTAATTGTGTATTTTGATTGTATTTGATTTGCATCTTGCATTATTTTAATTAATAACCAAGTGATCTATTTAGTACCTCTCAGGCACCCCAGAGGTGTAAGACCTGAACGGGATAAATAAACTACTTGGAAAGTAAAGTAAATGTGTAGATGGTTATGATTTATTAATGATTAATTAATTAATAACCAAGGGTTTTATTTAGTACCTCTCAGGCACCCCAGAGGTGTAAGACCTGAACGGGATAAATAAACTACTTGGATGAATTAACTTAGAAATAAAGTAAGAAATAGACGTGTGTTTTAATCTGACATTATCCCATGAACCTTACTCCTTCGGAGATAAATTCTATTGCAACTCTCTTCGCGTTAGTTTCGGCTAACAAAGGGTGAGTTTCAACAGTGGTGGCAGCGATAGTGGGATAATTGACGATTATTACAACACTTATAATACACACACATTTCAAGTGAGCAAAGTGCATGTACCGCATAAAGTGTCCTGCCGAAGTAGCAAGTATTCCGACAGAAAGTGAAGATAGTGACAGTCACGAGAGTAACGACTCAACAAATTGTTCTATAGAAACAATTCCTGATTTCTGGTGGGATATTTTTGATTTTAATAAACCCCTACATTCACCCACCAAGATGAGTAGCCCCACTTCAACTGTCGTGTATACTGCTGACTTATTAGACATCATAAGAAGTAATAACAAGAATAATTATGCTCGTATTAAAAACTTATTTCACTTTTGCGGAGGTAGAGATAAGCACCCGGATTATCCACACCTTACATGTGAAAAGAATGTGATCAAATGGCTTGAGGAAATAGACTGGAGAACCATGGATAATTGGGACGATATAGGTCGTATAGAATTGGCGAAACAGTACACGTTGGGTACCACACATGACTATCTTAAGTCAGCAATAAAGGAAGCGGGAACACCACCCTCATGGGAAGAAGTGAAGAAACTTTTCATGAGGATATACCCAAATGAAATAACTGAAGATAGACTACGTGACCAGTTAGAAGAGGCTAAGAGGGGAGTTGGAGAGACTTTGACTGATTTTTTCATACGACTATACACTCTCAGAGAAACCCTAAAATATATAAACCCCGCATATAAAGATTTATACACCCGTATAGTAGCAAATAGATTCATTACCTGCCTACCCCTTGCGTTCAGTATCTATATCGAAGAGGAGGATAAAAAAGACCCCACCACCATGTTCCTCAAAGCAATGAAACTTGTAAATAATAACCCCCAATGTAAACTCACGGATGCAGACGTATATAGAGAGACTAAACATACAATAAGTGTGGTGGCGGAACCAAGCAGGATCCCAACTGGCGCGAAACCTAAACAGGGAAACAATCAGATATGCTTCACCTGCAAGAAACCAGGGCACTTGTCAAGAAATTGTTACCACAGAACGAACCGACAAGGGAATAGTTCCCAAACCCCATTCGGACGACGAGGACAATGGCAAGGCCAGACCAGTCAACAAAGCCAATTTAAGGGACCACGAATGACGCAAAAACATTGCAATAATTGTGGGAAGAACAACCATGAAACAAGATATTGCTTCCTACCCCCCAGGGGAAACATAGCGAGTCAGAGACCATGTGAACATTGTGGAAAGAGCAACCACGAATCTAGGGACTGTTATTCCCTGTTAAGAAGAACAAACATGACATCAGTGATACAATGTGAGCATTGTGGGAAAGGAGGTCATGAAGTTAAAGACTGCTTTCTCCTTCTTAAAGAACAGAAAAAAGCCCTCCGAATTTACAATGGTAAATGAACACAAGAATGATGACACAACACCAGAACAAACAGAAAATAAAGAAAAAAGGGACGTCGATATGCTATAGTCTGTTCAAAACTTGTGTTCCATTTTCCTCTATTTATCTGTCTCTATTTCTATCTATATCTTTATATCTATATCTATTTCTATCTATCTCTATCTGTCTATCTATCTATCTATCTATCTATTTCTATCTATCTAAGCATAAGAGGCCAGCGGAACACAAGTTTTGAACAGACTATAGCAATAGAGGTACAGGTGAGACAAAAGACTGGAAACTATCATACCATAATGGCTATGCTCGATACGGGAGAGTGTGCGAGCCTCATAGAGAAAAAATATCTGGAGGAGAGAGAGATAGAAAACACTTGCACGAACGCCGAAACAATACCACTATTCACCGCAAAACCAAGAGCATTGACCAATAATATTCCGGTAAAGTAGAAATAACCTTACTGGCGGGAACAAACTAGAGTTGTTTAGAAGTAATGGTAGTTGACGCGAGACTGCCTACTCCCATGATATTAGTCAGAATAATATAAGTATAGATATAAACCCGACACAGGTGAGGATCAACGGTGAGTTTATAGTTTATAGCATTATATCCTAAGACTGATGACCAAGTGTATGTTATAAAGATCAACAACCATACGTCTGCTAAAGGTAATCAAAACCCAGAGGTAGAAGATGACAGATTGCTAATAGATGATTCGTATGTAAGAGGTATATAGTGCAGTGGAATCAGTACAGGTAACCCCAAACTCAATGGGATATGTAAACTTGATCACTCCCCTTATTGACTCAGAGGAGGCAAGATTTGAACCCAATCAAGGGAATAATCAAGCCAGAATACTTTGTCCAGGGATAGTAAAATTACATCGTCACCCAGAGGGAGAGAAATCCATTTTTACAGTTCAGTACTTAAATACAGAAACCCAAAGCATAGATATAGAGGAAGGAAGTACCCTAGGAGAAGTATATTCATGTACAGTTGCCAAAAAAGGTACTGCTACAACTATTGATACAACATTAAATATATTAATGTCCATAGTTGTGTGTAGGGATTATAAGTATGTATTACAGAAGGATATGTATATTTCCTTTTGTTATACATGCTTATAGTCCCTTCAAATAGTTGTGGATATTACTAGGGTTAAAGTCCTATAAAGATTTGTCGCAATACCTTTTTTGGCAACTGTACATCACACCCTTATATTAAAATGAAGCAATTGTGGCAAGTGTAATGAAAGAAAGAACAGAATCAAGACAAGAAAAATTGTATGAATTAGCAGATAAGAAATTCCCAAGTTCCCCAAGAGATAATTCTATATTAAAGTCACTAATTTCTAAATATCCAGGAGTTTTTTCGACCCAGAATGACCCTTTGAGTGTGACCCCTTATTATAATTATGTGCTCGTTGAAACCAATAGGAGATGAGGCAGTATGGCGTAAGTTATATGTTAATAATATGTTAGTTATCATATTAAAATACAAGAACAATTAAAACAGTTACAATCTCAAGGAACTATTCGTCCCTCCAAATCTCCCTATAATGCACCCCTAATACCAGTTCCTAAGAAAGAAGTTAAAAGATGATAAATACCCCTTACCAAATATAAAAGCCTTTCTGCAACAGTTGGGTCAGAGTAATATATTTTCCTGTCTTAATATGTATCAGGTTTACCATCAGATTCCATTAGAGTATAGAGTAATTAGAAAAATAAGCGATGTAGTAATAAAGTTACGAAAGATAGGCAGCGGAAAGGAAATCACAGTACATATACAGATAAGATAAGAATGATTCCCGAAGACTGCATATCTATTAAGGAAAATATAAATGTTAGGAAGGCATATCCAACTCCACAGACATGTACAGATGATTATGAAGATGGAGAATATCCGCTACCACTCTGCAGAAATGACGATTCTGAAATTGATATTGCAGAAGGAGTAGAAGAGATGGACTTAGAAGATATACCAAGTCCAGGAGTATCTACAAAATTTAATATGGAACCCTCACATACGTATAGTTTAAGGTTTAGGTCACAAGCACCAAATATACCACACATTATTATGTCCCGACCAATTTAATACCAACGAAATAAAGAGAAATAAAAATAATTTAAAATGATTGTTTGTGCAGAAGTTTGTTGTTGTGTGATGATGGCGACTGGTCTGGGCCCCACACCGGAGTCTACGATCAGATCCGGCCTTAGATTCACACCCGTCCATAAGATAATATTGACGGGAAGGCAATACGTAATACCGGTACCCTTTTAATTAGATAGTAAAGATATAATGAACCCCTTAATGGTAGTGAGGAATATGAATGTTGTAATGAAGTGGAACATAACCCACAGGAATAATTTTTAGACTCAAGTATCCAGTCTACAAAATACTCTTGATAATTTTGACAGGGATTTCGAAAAGATGTTTAAAAACTTGAACGCATTTATTCGTTATATAATTGGAGGCAGCCCCTGTGGTTTCCGAACAAAGAGAGGACTATTTAATGTAATGGGATCTTTATCTAAGGTATTGTTTGGTACAGCCACTCAGGAACAGGTAAATGACATACATGAAAGGTTGGAAACTATTGGTGCATTGACAGAAGAAGAGAGAATAATGCTAAATGTGTATCCCTCCACATTAAATATGACAATAAAAGAAATGAGATCCATGCACTCTGCTATAACAAGGTTACAAAATGCATCAACCCTGTCGTATAAAATAATTAGGGAATTTTCTATAAGAACACTGAGATTAGATGGAGAAGAGAGAATAATGGAGGCACT
Source organism: Petrolisthes manimaculis (assembly GCA_034508575.1). NCBI lineage: Eukaryota > Metazoa > Arthropoda > Malacostraca > Decapoda > Porcellanidae > Petrolisthes > Petrolisthes manimaculis. Next base: position 12,416 of record JAWZYT010007187.1, on the reverse strand, counting down.
GTTAAACTTAGAATTATCAATTATAGATTTAACCAATGATGTCACAGATATAAAAATGGGATTGCTAGCATTGCTGCAAGCCCAAATAACTCCTTTAATTTTTCCAGACACAATACTGTTGAAAGTATTGAGAGAAGTTTCCTTAAGGCCTCCAGGATTACTCTTCCCCGCGATGCCAGAATATTTATCTATGTATAGGGATATGATTAAAATATTAGCCAGACCTACGACCGACCCGGAGTTACACAGCTTTTACTTAACGATTCCCTTGAGAGGAGATCCGGCAGACATCTTTGATGTCTGCCGAATTGACTCACTTCCACACATATCCCCTAATGAAAACTTCTTCATACAACACAAACCACACACACAATACTTGCACCTAAGTGAAGATAGAAATAAATATTTGTTGATAAATGAATTTGAGCATTGCAGGATGCATGACCGACTATTGGTGTGTCACCCACATGGACCTGTATTGGACAGTGAAGTGGACTCCTGCTCATCCACCATGTTTCTACAAAAGAAGATTGCCGCAACTCTCTGTGACACCTATGTACTGAACACCTTCACACCTGTATTCATCAAGGGTGAAGGACATTGGGTGTTCTCCATTAGTCATCCTATAAAATTAACTTTGAATTGTCCCATTAATCCCATATCAAAGTCAACGGGACAGGAATTATAATCTTAGGACAAGGATGCACTGCCCACAATAGACATCTCTCTCTTCCTGCCCATGATACTATGGCCAGGGAAGTCCCATTAACAGTTTTAAAGAAACCCCTACCCATAACCTTGTCTTTAACACCAGAAGAAGACAAATGGTTGAAATACAATTTGACTAATCTACCCTCCTTAAACAGCGAGCAGCGACCTTTTCTCCTACAAGATATGATGAATGTTTTGCAGCCCCTACAGCCGGAGACAGCACACTAGTCCGCCCGATCTTCCACCTGGATGTGGGTGATCCTTGGAGTGGTGATAGTGTTGATCATCCTTGGAGTGGGTACAACATACTTCATGGTGAGGTCACACGTCCACCGCCACATGCAGCAAGAAGCGTGGCAGCTCGTCACAGATCCGAGACGACCTACACCAACACCTCGAGGACGAGGCCTCTTAGAAATGGGAGGACTGTTGGAACCAACATTACCAACATTACCAGAACACATCGCAGAAGAAGAAGAAGTAGAAGTGGAGAGGTAGATGTAATAAGATCTAGATGAAATAAAGAGTTAGACATAAATAAAGGGTAGACATAACATTAATACTAATAAGAATAAGGGAAAGAGAATGAGAGAGAATGAAAGAGAACAAGATAAATTGAGAGAGAGGCTACAGAACGCTACTATCTTGGATACGCCCCTGGTCACTTCCGGTACTGGATTAAGGGACCCTGTGATGTAGTCAGAAAATTGGAGTGTTGTGAGTCCTTCAAATATTACCATGAAACACCAACTATAAGGGAAGAAGCTTGTTTCGTGGCATGGTCAGGAGGAATCAGAAGCCACCAAGTCTCATACACGATCACAGGGTCGTTAACTAGAGGCCTCTAGTGAGCAGTGTGTGTAAGACGAGGCGAGGCGTCACTGGGTTAACTAGAGGCCTCTAGTGAGCAGTGTGTGTAAGACGAGGCGTCACTGGGTTAACTAGAGGCCTCTAGTGAGCAGTGTGTGTAAGACGAGACGAGGCGTCACTGGGTTAACTAGAGGCCTCTAGTGAGCAGTGTGTGTAAGACGAGGCGTCACCGTCACCGGACATGGTCCCACACAGGTTTATCTCTACCAAACAGATGGCAAGTCAGTGTAAAAAGGGCACAAATAGTGCAGTCGATTTATTATTTTAGGAATTTGTAATATAATATTTTATTTACGAAGGTGTTAGGAACCATAGAAATAAGTTATTATAAAAGTGATTGTAATATTACGGTTGATGAGAATGTACGGTAACGTTGATGTTTACTGATGCATTTTGTAACCTAACTATTGTAATACGGGTTACTTCAGGAAATAGTCGTAATTATTGTTTTATGTATTTGTGAAGTGATTGAGTATCTTGAAGTGTATTTTTAATTGTGTATTTTGATTGTATTTGATTTGCATCTTGCATTATTTTAATTAATAACCAAGGGTTTTATTTAGTATCTCTCAGGCACCCTAGAGGTGTAAGACCTGAACGGGATAAATAAACTACTTGGAAAGTAAAGTAAATGTGTAGATGGTTATGATTTATTAATGATTAATTAATTAATAACCAAGGGTTTTATTTAGTACCTCTCAGGCACCCCAGAGGTGTTTAAGACCTGAACGGGATAAATAAACTACTTGGATGAATTAACTTAGAAATAAAGTAAGAAATAGACGTGTGTTTTAATCTGACATTATCCCATGAACCATACTCCTTCGGAGATAAATTCTATTGCAACTCTCTTCACGTTAGTTTCGGCTAACAAAGGGTGAGTATCAACAATTGTCAGGATAATTATATTAATGTTAGTATACTTTGGGTATGAAAGTTTTATTGTAAATCTAAGTGTTGGCAGAGTAAATGAAAGTGTAAATCGTGTGTAAATTTAGGTGTAAATGTAAGTTGTGTGTAAGTGTAAATCGTGGGTGTAAATTTAGGTGTAAGTGTAAATCGTGTGTAAATTTAGGTGTAAGTGTAAGTATTTAGAATGACAGAGAAGGAGTAGTCAAGGAGGAGAAAGATAAATGCAAAATATGAAGGGTAATATTGAGGGAGTGGAGAGAGAAAAGTGTGTGGCAGGGTGGGAGGGAGGGAGGGAGAGAAAGGGTGGGAGGGAGGGAGGGAGAGAAAGGGTGGGGGGTGGGAGGGAAGGAGGGAAAGGGTGGCAGGGTGGGAGGGTGGGAGGGAGGGAGGGAGAGAGAGAAAGGAAGGGTGGGGGGTGGGAGGGAGAGAGAGTGTGGGGGTGGGAGGATGGGAGAGAGTGGGGGAGGGGAGGGAAGGAGAGAAAGGGTGGGTGGGAGGATGGGAGGGAAAGAGAGTGTGAGGGGGGGGGGGGGGGGTGAAGTCATATATAGTAGGCTGGTGGGTGATATTGAAGAAGGGAGAGAGTGGGATAAAAATGAAAAGAGGAGGGAAGATGGAAGGACAAATATCACCCTCTCCCTCTCTCTCTCTCCTCCCTCTCTCTTCCTTACTTCCTACCCTCCCTCTCTCTCTCTTTCTACACCCTCTCTCTCTCTCTCTCTCTCTCTCTCTCTCTCTCTCTCTCTCTCTCTCTTTCTACCCTTACTCCTTCTTTCCCTACCCCCCAACCCTCTCTCTCTCCTATCTCTTCCTACCCTTCCTCTCCTTACTTCCTACCCTCCCTCTCTCTCTTTCTTTCCTACTCTCTCTCTCTCTCTCTCTCTCTCTCTCTCTCTCTCTCTCTCTCTCTCTCTCTCTCCACCCACTGCCTAAGGGATTGAATAGAGGAGGTAGAGGGGAGGGGTTGGAGGGGAGAGAGGGGGAGTCGTTAGTGAAGGAGGGGGCGAAGGGTGATGGAAGGAATTAAAAACGCCTGCCACGGGAAGTAAACAAACAGGGAGGAGACGCAGCCGGAGGGGACGACGAAGGGGGAGAAGGAGGGAGATAAAAAACAGACAGAGATAAAAACAGACATAGAGAGATAAAAACAGGCATAGAGAGATATAAAAACAGACATGGAGAGATAAAAACAGGCATAGAGAGATAAAAACAGACATAGAGAGATAAAAACAGGCATAGAGAGATATAAAAACAGACATAGAGAGATAAAAAACAGACATGGAGAGATAAAAACAGACATAGAGAGGGGAGATAAAAACAGACATGGAGAGATAAAAACAGACATAGAGAGGGGAGATAAAAACAGACATAGAGAACAGAGATAAAAACAGACATGGAGAAGAGAGAGATAAAACAGACATGGAGAGACAAGAGATAAAAAACAGACATGGGGAGGAGATAACAAAAAAGACATGGGGAGGAGAGAGATAAAACAGACATGCAGAGGAGAGAGGGAGAGAGAGAGAAAACAGACATGCAAAAAAAGAGATAAAAAACAGAGACAGAAAAAAAAAATATGGAGAGAGAAACAAAAAACAGACATGCAGAGAAAGATATAAAAAAAACAGAGAGAGAGAGAGAGATGAGAGAGAGAGAGGAGAGAGAGAGAGAGAGAGAGAGAGAGAGAGAGAGAGAGAGATGAAAATTATTCTCCTGTCACTACCAGAGTCTGGGTGTAGAAAGAGTGTAACTTGGGGGAAATCTGGGTAAACTCTAAGGTAAAAAGGGGATAAAATAGGGTAAATTTAGGGAAATGTGGGAAAATCAGTCACACGTGGGGAAATAAGGGTATAATTTTTAAGGTAAAATGTGGATATAACAGGGGTGGGTGCCGCGTGGGTAAATCTGGGTAAATCAGGGTAAGGTTAAGGTAAATCGAGGATATATTAAGATAACACATAGCAAACCATTGATAACACAGTATAACACATAGATAATCAGGGATAACACTGGATAACACACAAATAACTACAGATAACACATTGATAACCATGAATATAACAGGATAACACACATAACAGCATAACACACAAATACTCATGAATAAAACTGAATAACACATAGATAACCATTAGATAAAACAAACTACATACACACACACACACACACACACATAAACAAACTACACACACACAGACATACTCACACACAACATACACACATACAGACACAGACACACAAACACACACACACACACATACAGACACAAACACACACACATACACATACACACACACACACACAATAAAGGACCCCCTAAGACTAATGGACGTGGTCTTGTTTACATATTTATGGCAACACTGCATTTATTACGAGTCAATGCAGTGGTGTGCATTACCAGCTGCAGTGGCTATCGTTCACCCCTGCATTGTGTGTGTGTGTGTGTGTGTCTGTCTGTGTGTGTGTGTGTGTAATAATAATAATAAACGGTGTGTGTGTAATAATAATAATAATAATAATAATAATAATAAATGGCGTGTGTGTGTGTGTGTGTGTGTGTGTGTGTGTGTCTGTATATATGTGTCTCTGTATATGTGTCTCTGTGTGTGTGTGTCTCTGTGTGTGTGTGTCTCTGTGTGTGTGTGTCTCTGTGTGTGTGTGTGTGTGTTACTTGGAAATTGCTTCTGTGGATTTTGCTTTGCTTATAAACACCTGATATATAAACTTGTTGTGACTTTGAAGGTGCAATACATTTTTTATTTTATTTAATGTCAAAATAATATTATGCGAGATTTTTTTTATATAATTATATTTATATTTGGAACAGAAGAGTAACTATGTGAAGATTATCAAACCAGACTCTGCCCAGAAACTATTGTCTGCCTGAGAGAGAGAGAGAGAGAGAGAGAGAGAGAGAGAGAGAGAGAGAGAGAGAGAGTGAGAGAAAACGTGAAAAGAGAACGTTAATTTACAGACGGAGAGAGAGAGAGAGAGAGAGAGAGAGAGAGAGAGAGAGAGAGAGAGAGAGAGAGAGTAGACATGAACAAACAAAGCTACTTGGAAACAAAGCTATTAACATTTTCCCTGGCTTGTGTTTTTTTTTATTTATGTTTGATTCGTGTTTTCAGTTTATATTTGAGTTGAATTAATTTACACAGGCGGTGATTTTATTCCCATCAAGTCGGTAACATTCAATAAGTATGTACAAGTCATTCTCCTTCGCTAAATTACAGTCTGGTTGAGAAGGAATGTGTGTGTGTGTGTGTGTGTGTGTGTGTGTGTGTGTGTGGGCCAACTGATAAACGACCTATTTCCTCCACACCCTATACCGTATAACTCACAGATCCTTTATTCTACTCGTACTTGATTCCTCCAAAGTATGCCAGGAAACAGAACCAGAGGAACAATAACAATGGTGGTGGCCTGTTCTTGGAATAGTTTGGAGGACTAATTTGCTCCGGATTTAACAACCCTGTATCTTGGCGGTAATTAAGACGTGTTGCATTAGTGTGTTTCCTGCCTGGCTGTGGTGTGTTTCAGTGGTATTGTCAGTGGGTGAGGAAGGTGTAAGATGGCACGTTTGGCATGGAAATACCTGTTTATTAATCTTTTAAATGCTGATGTCTTCCTCCTTCTCTCTGCACCCTCTCTACAACCCTCCCTCCCTCCTCTCAGAACCCTCTCTAACGCCCTCCCTTCTCTCTCCTTTCCTCCCTTCTTTTCCACTGTACTGTATACTCTCTCTCCTCTTCCTGTTTCTCTCCCCTTCCCTCCTCAATTGCTTCCCTCCACCCCTCGTGTTCTCCCCAGTTTCCTTCCTTCTCCTCACTACTCCACTTCATATTTTCTGCCTCCCCTCCGCCACCCCTTCTCTTTCAACACAAAAAACACTTTACATCTCCCAACTCTAGCTATACCACAGTGCATATATATATATATATATATATATATATATATATATATATATATATATATATATATATAATGGTAAGAGTTATAAACCAGAAAAAGTCGTCAAAAAAACATCTCCCTTTATATATAAAGGAAAATAGAGAAGGAATCTTATTTTTCAGGTGAAATTTTATTTCCTGTTTTTTCATATTTCCCTCGACGGAAAGTTTGAAGAGAAAAATGCAAGCGGTGCTGTATGTGTATGTGTGTGTTTGTGTTTTGTTGTTGTTGTTCTCAGAGTTTTATTTCCATGTTTCTGTGTTTTCTTTAATCAGGATTCTATTGTCTCTGGTTGTGTGTAATAACTCGCTCCATCATTTTTGTTTGTTCTGCATTTTTCCTTTGACTGTTGATGTATATATAAGTCCTGTTGTGTCTGTTGTTAATTCTCCTCTAAGTATTGTATAGGTTTTCTCGTTTCCATTTCATACACAACTCTCCCTTATAATTACCAGTGTATTTCCAAAGCAATATTCTTAAACTCACGTATATTATCTCTAAACCTCTCTCTCTCTCTCTCTCTCTCTCTCTCTCTCTCTCTCTCTCATCTCCTCTCTCGACCTCTCTCTCTCTCTCTCTCTCTTTGTGTGTGTGTGTGTGTGTGTGTGGTTTTAATGAATTTATTATTATATTTCTCAATACTTTACTCTCTCTCTCTCTCTCTCTCTCTCTCTCTCTCTCTCTCTCTCTCTCTCTCTCTCTCTCTCTCTCTCTCTCTCTCTCAGTCTTTTCACTATGTTCTCCCTCTACTTTCCAGCCAGTGTTGACTTCTCTTTACACCCTTCGTGTCTCTCTCTCTCTCTCTCTCTCATACACACTTACACACTCTCTCCTTCTCACTCTCTCTCCTTCTCTCTCTCTCTCACACATACACACACACGCACATTCTTATTCATTCTTTCCAGCTAATCCATTAAAAAATATAACTTGCACTTTCTTTAGCTTTTGACTTCATCCCCCCCCCCCCTCTCTCTCTCTCTCTCATTTGTAAAGTGTGAGCTGCCGAGTGGAGTTAGGGAAGAGAGTAAAGATAATTTTAAAAGAAGGAAGAAACAGGGTGTAAAAGAGAGAGAGGTGATAAAGAAAGGAATGAAGAAGAGAAGAAGAGATATGGAAGGAGGAATTAAAGGGAAGTGAAGGAGAGATATGGAGGAAGGAAGGAAGAGAGAAAGAGAGATATGGAGGAAGGAAGAGAGGAGAGAGAGGAGAAGGAAATAAATGGCCAAAGGAGAAGAAGGGAGATAGAGAGAGAGGAAGAGAAAGGAGAAGCAATAAAGAAGGGAGGGAGAATGAGACAGAGATGGACAGTCAGTAGAGAAAGAGAGAGATAGAAAGGAACAGTGGATAGTAAAAGAGAGAGAGAGAGAGAGAATTACGGAGTTACACAGACCAGACAAACCTTATGACCTTAATGGAGAGAGAGAGAGAGAGAGAGAGAGAGAGAGAGAGAGAGAGAGAGAGAGAGAGAGAGAGAGAGAGCAAACAGTGTGAATGAGAAGGGTTATGTAGAGTGTGGATGGGGGAAATAGGTGGTACAGTGTGTGTGTTTGTACGTGTTTGTGTGTATGTGTGTGAGAGAGAAAGAGAGAGAGAGAAATTTTTTTTTAGGATGAATGAGGGAAATATTTTGGAAAGAAAAGAGTGGAGAAGGTACTGAGGAAAAAATTGAGCAATAAAGGGAAGAGGAATGTGAAAAATAATAACAAAAAAAAAGTGTAATGTGAAGACGAAGAGAAGGAAAAAAAAGAAAAAGAAAAAAAAAAGGAAAAGAAAAGAGAGAAGAGAAGGAGAGAAAATGTGAGAGGCTCAGGCGAACACACACACACACACACACACAGTAACGAGTGAAATAAATTACAGAGAGATGAAAAAGAAGAGAGTAAAGTGGAGATGAGGAAAGGAGAAAGAGAGAATGAGGGAGGAAGAGGAGGAGGGAGGAGGAGGGGGTAGGAGAGAATAGAGGGTGAGGAGAAGAAGGAAAGAGTAGGAAGGGTGGAGAGGGGGAGAGGAGAGGAGATGGGAGGAGAGTAGGAAGGGTGGAGAGGAAGAAAAAGGAGATGAGATGAGATAGTGAGAGGATAGGAGAAGGGAGGAGAGGGAGGAGAGGAGAGATAGGAAGAAGAGAGAAGGTGAGGAGGAAGGAAGAAGAGAGAGGGAGGGATAGGAGAGAGAGTGAGGGTAGGAGGGAGGAAGGAAGAAGAGAGAGGGAGGGATAGGAGGGAGGAGGGAGAGGGTAGGAGGGAGGGGGAGGGATAGGAGAGAGGAGTGAGGGTAGGAGGGAAGGCCTGGTTGGAGAGAAATGAACGACTGGTGGCGGGTGGAGGATGAAAATGAAGTTATGAGGGAGGCAGGCAGGCAGGCAGGCTGGCTGGTTGGCTGGTTGGGAGATATGAAGGAGGGAGGGCAGGGAGAAAACTCTAGCATGGGAGGGAGAAGGAAGAAGGGAAGGAGGGAGGGAGAGAAGGAAGTAGGTAGAGTAGGAGGGCGAGAGGGAGATAGGAGGAAGAAGGAAGAGAGAGAGGGATAGAGAAAAGTGAAGGAAAGAGGAAGGAAGTAAGGGAGAGAGGGAAGTTGGGATGAAGAAATACACAAGAGGGAGAAGAGAAATAAAAGTGAAGGATTGGAGGAAGGAAGAACAATATAAAGTAGGCTGGGAAATATGAAGGAAGGAGATGGATAAAACTAAAGAGAAGGGAGGAATGAAGGGAGAGAGGGATAAAGGAAGGAGAGGAAGGAATGAAGGAAGGAAGGGAGGAGAGGGATAAAGGAAGGAATTGTGTGATGGCAGAGAGAGAGAGAGAAGGATCAAGCCGAGAGGGTACACAGCAACACACGAATAAAGAGTAGCTGATGAAAAGAGGAAAAGAAAAGAGGAAGTGGGAGGGGAGGGACGAAATAAGTAAAGAGTGAAATTAGGTACATACATTAGAGTGAGGATGAAGAGTGAGTGTAAACAAATCTAGAGTATTTATGAGAGAGAGAGAGAGAGAGAGAGAGAGAGAGAGAGAGAGAGAGAGACTAGAAATCGTCTTAAATATACAAAGGGAAGGGGAAACACAGTAGAGATGTTGGCATATAATTAGTGAAAACAATGGTGAAGAGAGAGAGAGAGAGAGATAAAGGGGGGATTGGTGGAGAGAGAGAGAGAAAGAGAGAGAGAGAGAGATAAAGGGGGGATTGGTGAAGAGAGAGAGAGAGAGAGATAAAGGGGGGATTGGTGAAGAGAGAGAGAGAGAGAGAGAGAGAGAGAGAGAGAGAGAGAGAGAGAGATAAAGGGGTGGGGTGGGGTGTATGTGACCTTGTGTTTCTCACCACTGATGATCCACCCAAACTCCTCTTATCTTGTCCACACACAGTTCAGAGAGAGAGAGAGAGAGAGAGCATTAAAGTAGAGAGAGCTGATGGCGTGTGTGTGTGTGTGTGTGTGTGTTTTAGTCTCCTGAGAGGGCCGGAAATGATCATAGCGTGGGAGGGGGAGGAAGAGGAAGAAGAAGAGACAGAATTGGAGGAGAGAGAGAGAGAGAGAGAGAGAGAGAGAGAGGAGAGAGAGAGAGAGAGAGAGAGAGAGAGAGAAGTAGGAAGTAATTTAATGGAAAGCTCTCTCTCTCTCTCTCTCTCTCTCTCTCTCTCTCTCTCTCTCTCACACACACACACACACACACACACACACACACACACAGTATAGATTTATATTATTAATCTGAAAGGGCCATGTTTTCTCACACCACTATTATAAAAGTCTCTCTCTCTCTCTTGTTACAACCAGGACGTTGAAAACTCTTAAACAGTTAAAAGTTAATTATTTAATTCCAGGCTCTAGTCCTACGGCTATAACAATAAGTTGAATTAATAAAAAACTTGAAATATTTTAGATAATATGATGTAAATAAAGACAATAAATGACAAACAACTAAATATCTTATAACTATAAACTTAACCTATACATATACACGAATAACTGGTGAGACATAAGAGAAAATAACAGAACATAATAATACTAAACGATACGTGTGTGAATGTAGACGGAGTACAAGCAGGCACTCGTAATGGTGGTGTTAAAGGAGAGTATACTTTTGATAGATTGGAGTGCCTTGATTCCTCCAAAGTATGCCAGGAAACAGACCCAGATGAAGAAAAATAATGGTATCCTGTTGCCTGAATAGTTTGGAGGAATCATAATCTCCAAAAATGTCAAAACTATACCCTCCCCTTAACGAGTGTGTAGGCTGAAAGGAGGTGGATGGAAGGAGAGGAGGTGGATGGAGGAAGAGGAGGTGGATGGAGGGAGAGAACCCGTACAGGGGGAGTGGGGCCTTGATACTGACTCGTGGGTCTTGACGACGACTGGAAATCACTTCTTATGAGGCTTCATGAACCCCCGAACCTAACTCCATAGTGAGTTCGAATGTTTTTGACCAAGATTGGTAGTGGTAATTGAAGGTAGTTTGGAAGTCGAGTGGTGTAGAGGAGAGGGACATACCACTCTCTCTCATTACTCTCTCTCTCTCTCTCTCTACACACACACACACACACACACACACAAGCACCAACATATACCACATAAGCTTCTCAGTACACGAACTCACTCACTCACCCAGGCATTACGAACCCAAACATAAAAAAAAAAAAAAAAAAAAAAACACGACAACCTTTTTCAAATACCAGGAACGTATATCTGATGACTCAAAAGCATAACAAACTAAAAAAAAATATCCTCAAATTAGTACATGCCGAAAAAATGATAATAAAAAAAAAAGAACTAAAATTGTGAGCGTTGCAGCAGTAAAAAAAAAATATAGCCATCGCATCCCTGGTATATGTACAGTCCAGTAAAATGTTCGTATCCCCTCAACCAACGGGACTGATGTATGTGTGTGTGTGTATTTGTGTGTGTGTGTGTTTATGTGTGTGTGTGTGTGTGTGCGTTTGTTTACATTCTGTGTGCGTCGTTTTCATTGACACACTGGATTTCGCCGGATTCATCTCTCTTGTCGGGGAAACTAACAACATCGCGACAGAAAACGTCAGGAATTAAACTAATATATATATTTTTCATGGATACGGCCACACCAAGGGGCAAAAATAATATCTACTCATTTGCTGTGCCTCCTGGAAAAGAAAATGTAATAAAATATGAACAAATCACGAGTCCCGATCCAATAAAGTCGATACAGTACACTCGTGATCCAAAATATGATATGTATCCAAGTTTGCTTCGAATAGTCTGGCTGGTCGAGTATTTAGTGAGCTCAAGCAAATATGAAGCAGGATAAGCGTGTAATTGAATCAGGATAAGCGTGTAATTGGTTCATTATAGTTTAAGTGCTGGACGTAACAGTCACTCATAAAGTAAAGAACCCCCCCCCCCCCCTCCCTCCCCCAGGTAAGGCACCTTGTAACTCGTGTGATATCGGTTCTGGTAACATTGTAAAGTCATGGTCTAATGTACTGCAACACCTTCCAATGAGATGGCTTCGAAAAATGATCCGAAACTATAGCTGTTTGTTGGTGTGTGCAATTTTGGTTCATAAAATTAACTCAAATAGCTCGCTTTTATTCACCAGGTTGCAGTACATTAGACCATGACTTTACCTGACGTCAGAGGTGGTGGTGTGTGTGTGTGTGTGTGTGGTGTCTGGAGGAAGGTTGATTTACTCGAAACATTATCCCAACTCATGCCTCGTCTCATCGACCATTACTTACAAATGTGTCGAGCAAATCAACTTAATCTCTCCAGCGCCATCACTGACGTCACGTACACTGTTGCCAGAACCGATATCACAAGTATAAAAAGAAGGTGACTGGCCTGGGGGGGGGGGGGGGGAGGTCTTGATCTTTATGAGTGAAAGTGTGTATGTCAAATGATTCGAAATTTCAACAAGACCTGGATAAAAAAAATGTATTGCGAGTGTATAATTTATAGGCTACAGAGGACGGTGGGTCATTCTATATCTTACCTCATCATTTTGTAG
>JAWZYT010007186.1:20000-22993 GCA_034508575.1 Petrolisthes manimaculis | reverse complement strand
TCACACAATAGGTATATATATAAAAAAAAGTCACACTCACTCACTCACACTCTCTCTCCTTTTAAATGGTGTGTGTGAAACTGTGAATGGGTGATTGTGATATAAAAATTCCACCTACCTCTCTCTCTCACACACTCACTCACACACACACTCACTAACTCACTCACACTCTCTCTCATTTTAATTGGTGTGTGAAAGAGAAAATGTAGCCTACCTCATCTCTCTCTCTCTCTCTCTCTCTCTCTCTCTCTCTCTCTCTCTCTCTCTCTCTCTCTCTCTCTCTCTCTCTCTCACACACACACACACACACACACACACACACACTCACTGGTACATTAAAACACCTTAAGTTCTTCAATAACACTCAGATAGATAGATAAATAGATAGATAGATAGACAGACAGACAGACAGACAGATAGAGATAAATAGATAGACAGACAGATAGAGATAAGTAGATAGACAGATAGATAGACAGATAGAGATAGATAGACAGATAGATAGATAAGAGAGACAGAAAGACTGATAGAGATAGATAGTTAGAGAGATAGACACAGACAAACAGACAAATAGAGAGATAGATAGACAGACAGACAGACAGACAGATAGACAGATAGATAGATTGAAAGGAACGTGTGGAGTGATATAGTGATGTGTGTGTGTGTGTGTGTGTGTGTGTGTGTGTTCTGGCACGCTACCCTCTCTGACAACTCAACTACACGTGTTACAATTTAGGAATCTGTGTGTGTGTGTGTTTCTGTGTGTTAGTGTGTTTGTGTGTCTCTGTGTGTGTGTGTGTGTGTCTGTGTGTGTGTGTGAGAGAGTGATGTAGTCAGAAAAATGGGCATTGCCACGAAACAAACACACACACACACACACAAACACACAAATACAAAACCAGATTAATTCTAAATTTTTGATTTTTGAATTTAACGTGGATAAATTATAATGATGATAATGATAGATGTATGTATGTATGTATGTATGTATGTTTTAGTAATGATAATGACAGCTGTATGTATGTATGTATATATGTATGTATGTATGTATGTATGTATGTATGTATGTATGTGTGTGTGTAATGTAGTAGTCAAGTGCAATCTGTATGTATGTATGTATGTGTGTAATTGTCGCAATCTCTTAGAAATATAATGTAGAAAGAATAATAATGAATTTCAAGTTGATTATTGTAGTTTTCAATTAATATACGTAAGTTATAATGATGATAGTGAGTACTGTCATGTGTGTATATGTACAGTATATGTATGTATGTAGTCGTCGCAATCTACCAGAAATATAATAATAATGATAATGATAATGATAATGATAACACTCTATAACGGTAAGGTACAATCGAGTAGGGACCTGGTTGTGTGTGTGTGTGTGTGTGGTTGTGTGTGTAAACTTAACAGGACAAGAGACTGTAGTTAGAGAGACACGAACCGTTCGCCGTTTGGTCTGGGACTGACACACACACACACAACCGAATATGACCAAACCCGTGGTGGTGGTGGAGTTGGTGGTGGTGGTGGTGGTGGTGGTGGGTGGAGCTCTCGTGGTGCAACGTGTAAGGTGCAAGATGTGGGATAACTCAACACACACAGACACACACACACATAGACACACACTGAAAATTCAACATATATAGATATACTTTCTTATCTTTCGTTTACACACACACATACATGTTTTTTTTTTTTTTGTTGTTGATGTTTACACATACACACAAACACACACACAGTAATATATTTATTTCACAGTGAGTGGGGAGGTGGGAGGAGCGATACAGAGTAGGGGGGAGGAGGGGGAGGGGGTAGAGAGAGAGAAGTAGGTAGGGAAGGGGGCCAGAGAGAGAGAGGGAGGGAGGTAGGGAAGGGGTACAGAGAGAGAGTGAGGAAGGTAGGGGGTTAGGGACTATGGGGGTAGGGTGAGGGACTGTGCTAGGGGTGTGCGGGTAGGGATGGAGGGGGGGGCTGGATAGATGGGGTGGGGGCTAGATAGAGGGGAGTTGAGGGGAGGGATATACAGACACATTCTCTTACCCCCGACAACACCAACCTCCTCCACACAGGGAATCAATACAAAGTGACTCCCCCTCCTCCACACACCAAATACACACACACACACCCCTTGTACAACACTTGGCCACCTCCCCCTTAGACTTACCCTTTACTTCACTTCCTTCCCTTCACTTCCTTTTCCTTCCCTTTCCTTCCTGTCACTCTACTTTCCTTCACTTCCCTTTTCTTTCCCTTTCCTTCACTTCCTTCCCTTTTCTTTCCCCTCACTTCCTTTCCTTTCACTTCTTTTCCTTCCCTTTCCTTCACTTCCTTTTCCTTCCCTTTCCTTCCTGTCACTCTACTTTCCTTCACTTCCCTTTTCTTTTCCCCTCACTTCACTTCCTTTTCCTTCCCTTTCCTTCCTGTCACTCTACTTCCCTTCACTTCCTTTTCCTTCCCTTTCCTTCCTGTCACTCTACTTTCCTTCACTTCCCTTCCTTCCTGTCACTCTATTTTCCTTCACTTCCCCTTCCTTTATCTTCCCTTCCTTTCCTTCGCTTCCTCTCACTTACTTTCCTTCACTTCCCCTTCCTTTATCTTCCCTACCTTTCCTTCACTTTCTTTCCTTTCACTTCCTTTCCTTTCACTTCCCTTCCTTCCTTCCCCTCACTTTCTTTCCTTTTCCTTCACTTCCTGTCACTTTCCTCCCTTCCTTTCCTCATTCCCTTCCTTCTTTTTCCTCACTTCCTTCCTTCACTTCCCCTTCCTTTCCTTAACTTCCTTTATCTTCCTTTTCTTCAATTCCCTTCCTTTATATGTACTCCCTTTTCCTTCCCTCCCCTCCTCCCACTTCCCTCCCCCTCCACTCCTCTTCCCCTCCCTCCCCTTCCTCCCCTTCCCTTACCCTAATATTACAAAGTGTATAGAATATAGTACAATATTGCCTGGACATTTTGGAGCAAACTGATTCCTCCAAACTATTGCAATCATAGTCC
>JAWZYT010007186.1:0-15000 GCA_034508575.1 Petrolisthes manimaculis | reverse complement strand
TAGGTTAGGTTAGGTTACGTTAGGTTACTTAGGTCAGGTTAGGTTAGGTCAGGTTAGGTTAAGTCAGGTTAGGTTAGGTTAAGCTAATTTTAAAATGCCCCATTTTTATCTTGGAAACGGGGCATTTGTGGAAGAAATGCCATAGAAGAAAATAGTCTTAGAATGTTCTATATAAGTAGGTAATGAAGGTAGAAAAAACATAAAACATAATGGTAACTAATTTATTCAATATTTACCTCCTTGTATTTAAGTATTATTTTTTATTATTAAACTTATTTTTTATCGTTCGTACACACCTCGACCAATCTTTTTATATTTTTAAGTATTAATTTTTAATATTAAACTAATTTTTTATCGTTCGTACAGTCGCGGTCAAATATAATTATCCACATATGGGTATCTCAAATAATTTACTGTCTAATGTTTTCACGTTCACATAATTATGATGTTATTGTTTTAAGTAGTGTGTAGCTGCTTGTATTAAATTACATAACGTGTGTGTGTGTGTGTGTTATTGTTTTAAGTAGTGTGTAGCTGCTTGTATTAAATTAAAAGATGGTAGTTAACGTGTGTGTGTGTGTGTGTGTTATTGTTTTAAGAAGTACATAGCTGCTTGTATTAAATTAAAAGATGGTAGTTAACCTATTTATTGGAAAGTTTATCATCTAAGGAACAGAGGGAAGCTGTCAAACTCTTACGTGAGTTACCCCTATATGGATGATTATATTTGACCACAACTGTACATACACCAACGAAACCTCACCCTAAATTTAGCACAGTATGTCCTTTTAATTAACATTTTCTTTAAAGGAACAATTTATTTTTGGGTAAATTATTTTGGACAGACTGTAATATTAATTTTTATTTTTATTAATTAAAAATTTTGTAATTATATTTTTCGTCGTGAATTTATATTTATTATTATTTATTATTTATTCATTATTATTATTATTATTATTATTATTTATTATTTATTGTTATTATTATTGATTACTAATTTTAACTTTATTATAACATTAAGAATTTGCTATGTATATTTTATTTTTGTTTGTATAATTATATTTATTTATTACAATTAATATTTTAAAAAATTTACCCACTCGAAATTATTACAAAATTTTAAGAAAAAATACACATTATTTTTCATTAACATAAACTTTTAATCAAATTTTAATTAAATATAATAAAGATTAATAGTTAAATCAAGGAGAATATTATATACATATATGGTTTAATTAATACAAAATAATATATGTATATAAATGTGTTAATTTATATTTAAATTATCATAGTTTACCCATATAAGTTTTCTGTGAATGTGTGACGTCATAGGGAGATGCTGGCTTATCATTGGCTGAGCAAAAGTGACGGTAGAGGTAAATGCCGGGTTACCATTGGCTGAGATGATGTGTGACGTCAGTGGGAGATGCCGGGTTACCATTGGCTGAGGAAGAGTGACGTCAGAGGGAGATGCTGGCTTACCATTGGCTGAGCATTACTGACGTCATCGCTGTGTTGTGTTTGGGTTTTCACGGGATAATTATTTTTGTTTATCAGGTTTTTTCACATCAACAAAACACTTATATTTCTCAGTATATATATTATTTAGTATGGAAAATATATATATACTTTAAAATACATATATATATCAAAATAACTAGGTAAATGTTAATGTAGAATAGGTTTATATAGAGATATGTAGTAAGAATAGGAGGGTGTGTATGAGAGAGAGGGATTGGGGGGGGATTGGGGCATGGGGGGAGGGGGACACACACACAGAACACACACACACACACACACAGCTAGCTAGCGTCACCTCAGACCTCAGTCAGTGTGTTATGAGACGCGAGTAGAGAGAGAGAGAGAGAACGAGAGAGATAGTTAGCGAGTTGAAATCCACTCGTGATTGGATTTTGTAGACTTGATTAGCGAATTAAATCCACCCATGATTGGATTCTTTTGGACTTGATTAGCGAGGTAGCGAAATAAATCCAGCCTTGATTGGATTTTTGTGGGACTTGTGGGTTTAAATGTGTGGTGTTTTTGTTGTTGATGGACAGTTTAAGATGGCTAAGGAACTATTACTCCTGACTAGCCTCTTGTTAATGCTCACCGCGTCGCCAGGGTCTTGTGTTGACTTACTGGAAGCTATTGTCAACAAACCAGGATTATCAGAGGTGAGTTTGGGTGAGAGAGGAGTGTGTGTGTGTGTGTGTGAGAGAGGGAGGGAAGGAGGTGTGAGTTTGTGAGAGTGGGAGGGAAGGAGGGAGGTGTGTGTGTGTGTGAGAGAGAGAGGGAGGGAAGGAGTGGTGTGTGTGTGTGAGAGGGAGTGGGAGTGAAGGAGGTGTGTGTGTGTGTGAGAGAGGGACGAGTGGTGTGTGTGTGTGAGAGAGGGAGGTGTGAGAGGGAGTGGGAGTGAGAGAGAGTGGGTATGTGTGTGCGTGAGAGAGGAAGGGCAGTATGCATGCAAGAACATAAAATATATGATGTTTTTCCTTCAATTCCTGGAAGCCATTAATATTAAACTAGGAATGTCTGAAGTGAGTGTGTGTGTGTGAGAGAGAGAAAGAGAGAAGGGGGAGGTGAGAGAGAGAGAGAGGTACAGGTAGGTGTTTGAGACAGAGAGAGAAAAATATATAAATGTATTGCAAGCCAGTATGCAAGAACAATTATAATATATGGTGTTGTAACGATACGATGGTTGTGTTGTTTAGTCTATGAAGTCATCGTATCTGTACATACCACACCATCGTATAACCTACACCATGAATGTCCTTGAATACTACCCAGAGAGAGAGAGAGAGAGGAGGATGGAGTAAGATAAAATGACTTTGACATTTGTGTATGTTTGTGTGTGTTTTGAATTCATCCCATAATTATTCTGTGTTTATTTATGATGCTGTTTGTTTTGGTATGTGTGTGTGTGTGTGTTACAGCTCATGTTTATCTTGCAGTGAATGAGAGAGAGAGAGAGAGAGAGTGTGTGAGAGAGAGAAAGAGAGAGAGAAAGTGAGAGTGAGTGAGGCAGGTTAGGCTACGTTTTAAAAGACTGTAGTGATCTCAACTGTAGGAAAGTAGCCTAGCCTAGTTTAACTCACTAGGCTACTGTCTTCAAGTTCAAATTTACCCTTTCTTCCTTCCTTCCTTCATGCTCCTTACATTTTCTTCCCTACCTACCTACCTACCTACATACCTACTTACCTCTTCAATATTTACCTACGCTTCCTTCCTTCATGCCTCCTACCGATTTACCTACATATCTACTTACATCTTCTTCCCTACCTACCTACCGATTTATCTACCTATCTATCTTACCTACATCTTACATACCTATCTACCTACCTCCCTTCTTCCTACCTACATTCCTTCCCTTCCTTCCTACCTACCTGCTACCTATCTTCCTTTTCTACCCTTCCTATCTACCTACATACCTCTTCTTCCCTTCCTTCCTTCCTTCCTACTTACCTATTCCTTCCTACCTACCTACATCTTCCCTTCCTACTTACCTACCTACCTTCCTACTCCACCCTTTACTGTCCCTCTCTTTCCATCAATTGTCACTCTTTTCCTTCTATTTCTTTCATGTTTACTGTCCTTCCTCTCTAACAATTGTCATTCTTTTCCTAATATCTCCTTGGTGTTTACTGTCCCTCTTTTTACATCAATTATCACTCTTTTCCTACTATTTTCTTCATGTTTACTGCCCCTCTTTACATCAATTGTCATTCTTTTCCTATTTTATTGTTTTCTGCCTCTCTTTTCCTTCTATTTACATTCAGTTATTGTGCTTTCTTTCTCTCTCCTCTTTATCACATTCCTTCTCTTCTTCCTCGGTACAAAATCTTAAAAAATGTAGTGTATGTGTGTGCTGTGTAATTGTGTATGTGTTTGTGTAATAGTGTATGTGTAAGTGTTTGCAATTGTGTGTGTGTGTGTGTCAGTATATATCTGGAGCAACTTGTTTCCTCCAAATTATTCCCTTTCCTCCCTTCTTCCATCTTTATTCCCTCTTCCTTTCCCTTTCCCCTCCTTCCTTCTTCCCCCTCCTTCCTCCTTCCTTCCTCACTTCTCTCCACCTTCCTCCTTCCCCCTCCTTCCTTCCTCACTTCCCTCCCCTCTTCCTCCTTCTTTCCTCACTTCTCTCCACCTTCCCTCACTTCTCTCCTCTCCATTCCCTCCTCTCCTCTTCCCCCTCCAATAATGACGTCACTTCCTGTACCGTACCCAGCGTTCCCATCTTGTTTTTGTACCCATGTTACATACCGTACCGTAGACTTGTTATGTATTACACTGGGTCAAGGTCAGAGAGAGAGAGAGAGAGAGAGAGAGAGAGAGAGAGAGAGAGAGAGAGAGAGGGAGGGAGAGAGAGAGATAGGGGGAGATATGTTAAAGAAAATAGAGAGAGAGAGGTTTTAGAAAAGAGTAGCCTAACTGAATGAGAGAGAGGGAGATAGAATTAAAGAGAGAGAGAGAGAGATGTAAAAGAAAAAAGAGGGTGGCTGAATGAGAGAGAGAGAGAGAGAGAGAGGGAGGGATAGATAATGGGAGTGTGTTAAAAAGTGAATGAGAGAGAGAGAGAGAGAGAGAGAGGATGAGTGACTGAATGAGAGAGAGAGAGAGAGAGAGATAATATGGAGATGCTTACAACCTTAACTAAAGCATGAGAGAGAGAGAGAGAGAGAGAGAGAGAGAGAGAGAGAGAGAGAGAGAGAGACTGTACGTGTGGAGAATTTATTTGTAAGACACGTAGCCTAACCTTATTGTGTGAGAGAGAGAGAGAGAGAGAGAGAGAGAGAGAGAGAGAGAGAGAGACTGTAATTTGGGATGGGGTGTAGAGTACTATAAATAAAGATAGAATAAGAATGGAAGAAGAGAGGACATGGAAGAGAAGAAGAAAGTTAAGGAATAGAAAGAAAAAGAGGAAGGGAGAGGAAAGGAAGGAGAGAGGATGAGAGATGAGAGGAAAGGAAAGGAAAATAAGAAAGAGAAAGAGAGGAAGAAAAGAAAGGAGAGAAAGGAACAAAAAGAGATAGAGGAAAGGAGATAAATGAATGAAAGAGAGGAAAGGAGATAAATGAATGAACCAAAAGAGAGTAAGAGAGAAGAGAGAGAGGATGTCCCAGATGATACAAAAATGTGAATGTTGTTTAATAGGATAATGTTTGGTAAAAAGAATGTTGATGGAATAATGTCATAGAGTTAGTTAAAGAAGGAAGGAAGCACAATGAAGCAAGGAAGGGGAGGAGAATGGGAGAGAGGGAGGAAGGAAGAGAAGGAGGGATGATAGGGGGAGAGGGAAGGAAGGAAGAGAAGGGGGGTGGGATGTGAGAGAGGGAGGGAGGAAGTGAAGGAAAGGAAGTAAGGGAGGAGGGAGGAAGTGAAGGAAAGGAAGTAAGGGAGGAGGGAGGAGGGAGTGAGGGAAAGTAAGTGAGGGAGAAAGTGAAGGAAGGGGAGGAAGGAAGGGAGGAAATGGAGTAAGTGAAGGAATGGTAGGGAGGGAGAAAGGAAGGAAGGAAAGGTAGTAAGTGAAGGAATGGGAGGAAGGAAGGAAGGAAAGGATTGGCATATAGATAAAGATGAATAGTAGATGGATAAATGGGTGGGTGGGTGGATGAGTGGATAGGTAAGATGGGGTGGGTAGGTGGATGAGTAGGTGGGTGGGGTTGAGTGGATAGGTGGTTGGATGAGTGGGGTGGATGGATGGATGTTGGGTGGGGTGGAGGGTGGAGTGGATAGGGGATGGATGTGTGGATGAGTGGGTGGAGTGGATGTTGGGTGGGGTGGGGTGGATGAGTCACAAAAGAAGGATGATTAGGGGAGTGGGTGAGGCGTAACCATAGTCAGAAAGGTGAATGTAACACACACACACACACACACACACAGAGAGAGAGAGAGAGATACTACCCCCTTCTCTCTTTCTCTCTCTTACACACACACACACACACACATACTGCCTCTCTCTCTTACATACACACACAACCTCTCTTTATTTTTCTCTTTTACACACACACACACGCTACCTCTCTCTCTCTCTTACACACACACACATCACCTTTCCTCTTCATTACTAATTAAACAACACCTTGGACAGGTAAAGGTCAGAGTTACACCATGGCCCCTCCCCCTCCTTCCCTTCCCCCCAAAATTGGCCCCAACTCTTACCAATAATACCTCCCCCCCCAAAAAAAAAAAAATATTGAAGTTTTTTTTTATTGTTATTTTTTCTTTTTGTATTTTTGTTTTTTATTCTCATGTTTTTTGTTAAATATATATATATATATATATATATATATATATATATATATATATATATATATATATATATATATATATATATATGGTAAATTTGTAATATTTCAAGTTAGTATAATTTTCGCGTACCGGTACTGTATATAAATATTAAATAGAAGTATGTTTCAATAAAAATCCTCTTTTACTAAATCATTCTATATATTCATAATCTTCTCATGAAACCTGTAAAAAATATATATATATAGATATATTATTTTTTTTTATATGAGTGTATATATTGGATATCAAAGATTATATAGAGATAAGGAATTGCTACGGAATTATCTATCAGTTTTATGTTTTTTTATAATTTTATTAACAATTGTGATATTTTTAATCAAACTCGTGTAGGAATTTTTTTATAATATTTCTAAGTGTGGAGACATACATACATACACGGTAATACATACATACATACATACACACATTCACGATAAAATACATACATACATACATATATACATACTGTATATACACACATTCAAGGTAAAATACATACATATATACATACTGTACATACACATACACACATTCAAGGTAAAATACATACATACATACGTACACAGTAAATACATACATACACATATACACGGTAAATACATGCATACATACATACACGTTAATAACATACATACGTACACAGTAAATACATACATACGTACACAGTAAATACATACATATATACACGATACATACATACATATATTCACGGTATTAGGTTATTAAGTTGTGTAGGCTATTTATGTGTGTGTGTGTGTGTGTGTGTGTATCAATGCAACTTTCTCTCTAATCTAGTCCTCTGGCGTATAACTTTGAAAGAGAGAGAGAGAGAAAGAGAGAGAGAGGAACTGGGAGATAAGCGCTTTGAAAGTAGGCTAATAGGATAGATAGATGTAAATAGAGGGATAGAAAAATGAGAAAGAGAGAAAAATGAGAGAGAGAGGGATAGAAAAATGAGAGAGAGAGAAAGAGAGATAGAAAAAATGAGAGAGAGAGAGGTGAGAGAGAGAGAGAAGGAAGTTAAAGATAGAGGTTTGGAGAGAGATAAGTAGATAAGAGAGAGAGAGAGAAAGGAAGTTAAAGATATTGAGGTTTTGAGTGAGATAAAAATAATAGAGAGAGAGAGAGAGAGAGAGAGGCGTGGGAGAGGGAAGGGGGGAGTGGGTGTTAATATTTCGAGTGGGATTTTAAGAGGGGTAGGGGGAGTGGGAGTGGGGGTGATATGGACAGTGGCTTACGAGAGGGGGGAGAGAGGGAGGGGAAGGAGGGGGGAAGAGGTGTGACAATGAGAGAAGAAAGGAGGTCAAGAATATGAAGAAAGGAGAGGAGGAAGAAGGAGAGAAGGAGGGAAGAAAGGAAAGGAGGGGAGGAGGGAATAAAGGAGGGAGGAAAGGTGGGAGAGGTAGGGAGGGAAGGAAGGAGGAGAAGGAAAGGAAGGAGAGGTTAGGGAAGGAAGAAAAAATGGGAAAGGAGGAAGAAAGGATGTGTAGAGAGGAAAGAAAGAGATGGAGGAAAGGAGGGTAAGAAAGAGAAGGAAAGGAGCATAACACACACACACATACAGAAGGAAACACACACACACAGGAGGAAAACACACACAAACAGAGAGAGAGAGAGAGAGAGAGAGAGAAAGAACACTGAAGAACACACAAACACAGAGAGAGAGAGAGAGGAGAGAGAGAACACTGAAGGACCTGTGTGTGTTCATTTTGGCAACTCTGACTCGATCAATACATTCTACTGGAGGGGGGGGGGGGCGAGAGGGGGGAGTGTGTGTGTGTGTGTTTGTGTGTGTTCTGTAGGATAGTAACATTTGAGAGAGAGAGAGATAGTAGTCATAGTAGTAGTAGTAGTAGTAGTAATAGTCGTACAATAGTAGTAGTAGTTATAGTAGTAGTAGTAGTAATAGTAGTAGTAGTTATAGTAGTAGTAGTAGTAGTCATAGCAATAATAGTAGTAGTAGTAGTAGTGTTAGTAATAGTAGTAGTAGTTATAGTAGTAGTAGTAGTAGTAGTAGTAGTAATCCACTTAGCCCTAAAACACACACATCTTGGAATACAGCCAGAATGAAAACACCCCCATTCTTAATTAGGGGGGTGCGGTGGTAGGGACAGGTTAGGGGGAGCGGGAATAGGGGGACAGGCTGGGGGGGGGGGTAGAAAGCCTGTCCCCCTATTCTCGCACCCCCTAAACCCCTCCCAAGCCTGTCCTATCTCTCTCTCATTCTCTCTCTTTCTTTTTCTCTCTTCTCTTTCTCCTCTTTCTCTCTCTTTCTTATTCTATTCCTCTTCTCCTCTCTCGTGGTCCTGTGTGTGTGTGTGTGTGTTTCTCTCCTTTCATAGCCCTGTGTGTGTGTGTGTGTGTGTGTTTCTCTCCTCTTTCGTGGCCCTGTGTGTGTGTGTGTATGGTGTGTGTCGTGGCCCTGTGTGTGTGTGTGTGTGTGTATATGTGTGTCTCGTGGCCTGTGTGTGTGTGTGTGTGTGTCTCGTGGCCCTGTGTGTGATGTGTGTGTGTGTCTGTGTGTGTCGTGGCCCTGTGTGTGTTGTGTGTGTGTCTCGTGGTCCTGTGTGTGTGTGTGTGTGTGTGTGTGTAGTATTGAAAACACACTTAACCTTTATTATTGGTAAAGGTATTGGCCTGCCTATGTTTTGGTAAGTTACCTGTCAATGTGTGTGTGTGTGATGTGTGTGTGTGTGTGTGTGTGGCCTGCTTGTCGGTCGCATATATATTTCTCTCTCTCTCTCTCTCTCTCATCTCTCTCTCTCTCTCTCTCTCTCTCTCTCTCTCTCTCTCTCTCTCTCTCTCTCTCTCTCTCTCTCTCTCTCTCTCTCTCTCTCTCTACGTGTGTGTCTGTATGTCTCTGTATATGTGTGTGTGTGTCTCTCTCTCTCTCTCTCTCTCTCTCTCTCTCTCTCTCTCTCTCTCTCCTCTCTCCGTCCCTTTGTTGTGTTTAATTAAGATCATTGTGACTGCTACCGTGTGTGTGTGTGTGTGTTATTCATGAGACCAGGGAAAGTGGCAGGATAGATAGATAGAGAGGTAGATAGATAGGTAGGTAGAGAGGTAGATAGATAGACAAAACACATTTTGTTTCTTAGACTTGGTATCATTTTAGTAACTCTACGTTGGACCTCGTTTCAATTTACTATATCTTTCTGGTAGTATGGGCACCAGACTTGGACACAATATTCCATAAGGGGACGTACCAAGGAATATTTGGCTTTTCTTTGTAAGTCTGTAAACTTGGCACGGTCGTCATTGTTGTCTGTGATTTTACTCTATTATGGGCGTTCTTTTTGGCCCGTAAACAGTCTGCTATATCTTTACTCCACCACTTGGGCTTTAAGTTTTGTGCTGAACGTCGGTTTTTTTAACGGTATGCTGTCCTTGACCGCTTTTGTGTACGCATTAGTGAAAAAGTTCTATTGTGTATTAATGTCAATAGTGTCTCCTCCTGTGAAGATGGGTGCTGGTGGAGGTTAGGCTGGGTAAATATGTCACGCTAGGTCAGGTTGGGTCAGGCTAGGTCAGGTTGGGTCAGGCTAGGTCAATATCAGGTCAGGCTAGGTAAATATGTCACACTAGGTCACATTAGGTCAGGCTAGGTCAATATCAGGTCAGGTTAGGTTAGGCTAGGTCAATATCAGGTCAGGTTAGGTTAGGCTAGGTCAATATTAGGTCACATAGGTCAAGTCAGGTTCAGGTTAGGTCAGGCTAGGTCAATATCAGGTCACATTAGGTCAGGTCAGGTTAGGTAGGCAAGGTCAATATCAGGTCAGGTTAGGTCAGGTCAGGTCAGGTTAGGTTAGGCTAGGTCAATATCAGGTCAGTTAGGTTAGGCTAGGTCAATATCAGGTCACATTAGGTCAAGTCAGGTCAGTTGGGTCAGGCTAGGTCATATCGTGTCACTTTAGATCACATTAGGTCAAGTTGGGTTTGGTATACATCAGGCCATACCAGGTCACATCAAATCAGGTCAGGTCAGGTCAACGGAGACATCACTCAAGATGCAGGGATATTATTCTATTTTTTTTATAGTTTTTTTTTTTTTTTTTTTTTTTTTTTTTTTTTTTATGAGGGGGAAGGTTGACTGGTGATTTTTTTTTTTTTTTTTTTTTTTTTTTTTTTTTTTTTAGGGGAAGGTTGACTTGTGAAGTATGTGTGAAATTTATATCAAGTAGAGATAGAGAGAGAGAACAGTATGTATATGTATGTGTGTGTGTGTATATATTTGGTATGTAGTGTGTGTGGTTATGTGAATTTTATGCATGTACGTGTGTGTGGTGAATGTTTAGATGTGTATGTATGGTTGTATGTGTGAATGTTTATGTATATACGTGTGTGTAAATATGAATGGTTGTGTGTGTGCATATATGTGTGTATGTTTGTTAATGTGTATGTATGTGTGTGAGCCATATGTTTGTGTGAAGGTGTACGCATGTATGTGAGAATGAGACTATATGTATCTGTGTGTGGAATATAAATAAAGATATGTGTATGTATGTATGTGAGAATGAGTATATATGTATGTGTGTAGTGTATGTGTGTCATTATATAAAAAGAGAAATGAATATAGTCCTTATAACGTTGTACCATAATGAAAAGAAACCCTGACCTTAAGGAAATTTTAATACCCCCTTTCCCAACCCCCCCCCCTCCCCCTCCCCACTATCCTAACCTCCTCCCCCCCTTTATACCCCCTCCCTTCGTACCCCATCTTAAACTACCCTCTCTCCTCTTCCTCCCTCCCTCACCTTCCCTTCCCTCCCTCATTCTTACCCCCTCCCCCACCTTCCCTTACCCTCCCTCATTCTTCATTCTTCCACCCTCTCCCTCATTCTTCCCCATCCCCCTCCCCCCACCCTGACTTTCCCTCCCTCCTCCTCCCTCATTCTTCATTCTTACCCCCTCTCCCCACTCCTTCCCTCCCCTCCTTCTTACCCCCCTTTCCTCCCCCTCCTCTCCTCCCCCCCTTTCCTAACCTAAGAGGAGGGGGTTGTGTGGTCGTGCAGAAATAATGGAAGTGATCGATTGAGAGAGGAAGGTATTACACACACACACACACACACACACACACCAAAGTCATACACACACACACACACACACACACACCAAAGTCATACACACACACACACACACACACACACACACACCAGAGTTGTACACACACACACACACCAAAGTTGTACACACACACACACACACAAACACATACCAAACTCGTGAAACCTGAACACACACACACACACACACACCTTGACATATTTTCTATCTAAACAGACACACACAACGCACAAAATATATAATTATACTGTATATATATATAAGTAAAAATAAAATAATATTTTTTTTGTCCTAGTAAAAAAAGAAAGACAGGAAGAGATAATATTGTTAATTTATTTATTTATTTACGACCGGTATATATATAAATTTATTTATGTATATTTATTAAAAAAAAAAAATCTTTCTTTTTTTTTTTTACTACACCCAACTGAACTACTCCTCTCTCTCTCTCTCTCTCTCTCTCTCTCTATCTCTATCTCTCTCTCTCTCTCTCTCTCTCTCTAACTATCAAACTAATTAATCTCCCTCATCCTTTTTCACATTGTATTGTTCCTTCCCTCCCCTCCCACCCCACCCCTCCCTCCACACCCCTCCCCTCTCCCTCCCTCCCCTCATTATTATTATCCCCTCACTTTCATTCCCTACCTCCCCTTTCCCCCTCCTTTCCATTCTCCCTCCTTCCATTCTCTCCTTCCTTCCCTTCTCTTTCCTTTTTTTTCACTCCTTTTCTTCCTTCCTTTCCTTTCCTTTCCTTCTTCCCCTCTTTTTTCCCTCCTTTCCCTCCCCTCCTTTCCCTCCCTTTCTATTCTCTCATTCCCTCCTTTCTCTTCTTCCTTTCCCTCCTTCTCTCCTTCCTTTCCCTCCTCTTCTCTTCTCTCATTCCCTCCTTTCTCTCCTTCCTTTCCCTCCTTCTCTCCCTCCCTCTCTACTGACCAAAATCAAGTTTAATTAGAAGTTCAATCGATACATTGTGTGTGTGTGTGTGTGTGTGTAGTTCAGTATAGGTATAGTGTGGAAGAGGGGGTTGGGGAGGAGGAGGTGTGTGTGTGTGTGTGTGTGTGTTGTGGGAGGAGAAAGATGTGGGTGTGTGTGTGTGTGTGTGTTGTGGGGAGGAGAAAGTGTGGGTGTGTGTGATGGTGGTGGTGGTGAAGATTGTATTTGTGGTGGAGATGGTGGTGTTTGTAATGGTGGAGATGTCTGAGATGGTGGTGGTTATGGTGGAGATGGTGATGGTAGTAATGGTAGTAGTGGTAGTGGTAGTGGTGGAGTAAACATTGACTACTGTTAAACTATTGACTTGTTCTGGCTGAGTGACGTGTGTTAATTCTAGAAGGGTTTGGCTTTCTCTCTCTCTCTCTCTCTCTCTCTCTCTCTCTCTCTCTCTCTCTCTCTCTCTCTCTCTCTCTCTCTCTCTCTTCCCATAAAGTTTTTCCCCTCTTCCATACACTGTCCCCCCTCCCCTCCCTTCCCCTCACACACAATATCTCTCCCCCTCCCTTTCCTACCCTTCTTTCTTCCTTCCCTTCCCTTCTTTCTTCCCTAACTCTCTTCCTTCCTTCCCCCTTCCCTTCCCTTCCCTTTCCTACCCTTCTTTCTTCCCTTCCCTTCCCTTCCCTCTCTTACCTTCCCTTCCTTCATTTCCTTTCCTTAATCCACCTCCCTTTCCCTCTTCCTTCCCTTCCTTCCCTACCCATAATCCACCACTTTTCCCACAGCCAAATGTATGAGATATAACCCCCCCATTCTCCCTTCCCCCCCACACACACCTTTCCCTTCCCTTCCTTCTTCTGCCCACCACCACCACAACAAAACAACAATAATAATAACAATAACAACACCAATAACAATAACAACACCAATAACAATAATAACACCAACAACACCAATAACAACAACAACATATCTTACACATCTTCATAAACCACAACAACAAAATAACAAAAACAACAAAACCACAACACAACAAAAACAACAACAACAACAAAACACCACCACCACAACAACAACAACAACAATAAGAAAAACAACATCAAGTTAAAATGTGTGTATTTTCCACCAGTCCTTGCAATACACACCAGTCAGTCAGTCAGTCAGTAAGAGGGGAAAGAATGGTGAGGGTGAGGGGAGATTTGAGGGTAGGAAGGTGTGAGGGAGAGGGTAGGGTGATGAGGGTGAGGGGAGGTAGGTGTGTGAGGGGAGGTAGGTGTGTGAGGGGAGAAGGTGTGAGGGAGAGGGGAGATTTGAGGGGAAATGGTGGATATGGTAGATTGGTAAGTGAGGGTATGGTGGTTAGAGTGAGGGGAGATAGGGTGAGGGGAGGGTTTAGGGAGAGGTAAAAGGAAGAAGGAAGAATATGAAAAGAGGTAAAGAGAGGGGAAGGAAAAGAGAGAACAGAATGATGGGAAAGGAAGAAGAGAGAGTAAGAAAATAGATAAGAGAGGGAAAAGGAAGAGAGGAGGAGAGGAAGAAGAGGGGAGAATAGAAAAGAGGGAAATGAAAAAGAGGGGATATAATGATCATTCAGGGGGATTTTGTGTGTGTGTGTGTGTGTGTGAGGGGAAAAAAAAGAAATCAGCTTTGTGTGTAGGGGGGAGATTGGGAGGGATAATAAGAGGGGAAAAGAGGGGGGAAGGGGATTAGAAGGAGGGAGAGTAATGTGAGATAATGGAAAAGAGGGGAAGGAGGAAAGGAAGATAATTGAGGAACGAGAGAGAGAGAGAGAGAGAGAGAGAGAGAGAGAGAGAGAGAGAGAGATTTGTTGACAGTAATGATATGTAATTGGTAAAGAGAGAGAGAGAGAGAGAGAGAGAGAGAGAGAGAGAGAGAGAGAGAGAGGGAGAAAAAAAATAGAGAGAGAGAAACTGTATGAGTGAGACATTTGGAGACGGTAAAATGACATGAAATTGGTAGAGAGAGAGAGAGAGAGAGAGAGAGAGAGAGATATATACAGTTGTGAGAGTGAGAGTGAGAGAGAGTAGTCAGAGCATTGAGAGGAGTGGGGGGTGGGACTGGGGGGGAGGGGGAGGAAGAGCGTGAGTGGGTACGAAAAGAGAGAGAGAGAGAGAGAGAGAGAGAGAGTAACACACGCACTGGGGCACTAGGTAGGTAAGTACACACACACACACATATTCTTTTCACAACACACACACACACATATATTTTTCACAACACACACATACATATTATTTTCACAACACACACACACAATATTTTCACAACACACACACACACACACACACATAATCTTTTCACAACACACACACACACACACACACATTCTTTTCACAACACACATTTTTGTCCTTATTCCACAATGTATATAACTTGTAAATGTATGTATGTATGTAAATGTGTATGTGTGTATAGTGTAAATAATATAAACATCTATGTATATGTGTATGTATGTAAATGTATATATATAAATGTGTAATGTAAGAAAAAACATCAAAATTATACAACAACATATTTACATCAATAACAATTAATTTATTTTCTCTTCTCTTTTAGGTATGTTCGTCAGTTGTTGTAGTGAAATGGATCCTCCAGTGAGTAAAAGGAAGGTTTTGATTCATCCAAACTATGCCACGTAAACAGAATTACCCATTAGGAATAACTAACTGGGTGGTATACTTTGGAGGAAAAAAT
>JAWZYT010007185.1:0-26301 GCA_034508575.1 Petrolisthes manimaculis | reverse complement strand
CTCCCCCCCAGTTCCCCCGGCCACAACCTTTGCTCTTAAATTTGCCCCAACATCTCCTTGTCAATTCCGCTCAGCCTTTACTCATCAATTTTCACCGACGACGACTCATGATGAATTTTCCACCACAAGTCTTGGTTGGCTAATTAACCTAACCCTCCCGGTGCTTGTGGTGGTGTTGGTGGTGTACCCTCGTCAAACTTCCCCTGTTTTTACCGTTCATCGTTAGTTTTTATACCTCTAGCCCCAGCCATCGTTCATCAACAGCTGATCTATCTATCTACCTACCTACCTACCTACCTACCTACCTACCTACCTACATCCCCTACACCTCAGTTTTTTTTTCTGTTCTTCAAGAGTCTCTCATACCTTCAGCGTTGGTGTAAACAATAATTTTTACCCAAGATTTGTTCACCATTAATCTATTTTCTCTCCAACGTTTGCTCACATTATTCTCCAATCTCTGCTCTTTGACTCCTTTATATCGGGAAACAGACAGTGAGAGAAGTGAGAGAAAAATATAGCTAAAACTGACACGATATAAACAGATCAGAAATACCGATTGAATTAGGATATAGTTTGATGAAGAAGGAAGTGGATGGAGTGTTGCCCTGTATATATGTGGGTCTGGCCTTGATGGCTAGATGTTTGTTATTATTACCGAAGTCTGTGTTGGTGTACTGGGATATCATGTTTACCACACACACACACTCACAGTCCCACACATACACACACACACACAGGTTCACACACTCACACACACATATATGTAAAATGCACCCTCACACACACACACATACACACATACACACACAGACACATACACACACACCTTTGTACACGTACACTCAATCCATAAACTAAAGCTCAATACACACACACACACACACACACACGCACACACACACACACACACACACACACACACACACACACACACACATATCATATCATCATCATCATCATACACTCAACAAACACTTCCCTTCCACACACACAATAGTATTACCAAACAGAGAAGTGAAGTGAAGTGTGTATATGTGGCAACGATGGGACAAACAACATTAAAATAACCACCTCACCCCCATCAGTCCCAGAATAAACACGACTGAAAGAGAGGGGAATTGGAAGCCATTCTGA
Source organism: Petrolisthes manimaculis (assembly GCA_034508575.1). NCBI lineage: Eukaryota > Metazoa > Arthropoda > Malacostraca > Decapoda > Porcellanidae > Petrolisthes > Petrolisthes manimaculis. Next base: position 25,164 of record JAWZYT010007185.1, on the reverse strand, counting down.
ATTGGTCGAGCTCTGTAGTAAACACTTGTGGAGTCCTTACTCAACACGTTTTGACCTAGTTACATATAGAAGTACCTTGGGATATGGAAATAGGTCAAGTGGCAGCAGAGATATGTTTGATTCAAGGTAATTATGGAGAGAGTTGATATGTTGGTTGGTTAGTTGGTTGTTTGGTTAGTTGGTGGGTTGGTTGGTTGGTTGGTTGGTTGGTTGATTGATTGGGTGGGTGGTTTGTAGTTTGATATAGGTTGTTTAGTAGGTTGATTGGTAGGTGGGTGGGTTGGTTAGTTATTTGGTTTGTAAATAAGTTGATTGGTTGGTGGGTTGGTTAATAGGTTGGTTTGTTGGTTGGTTGGTTGATTGATTGGTTGTTGCTTGGTTAATAAGTTGGTGGATTGGTGGTTGATTGGTAAATAAGTTAGTAGGTGGATTGACTTATATCAATTACGTTTTCTACTGTCAGTTGTACACCACCCACTGTTTACATGCAGTGGTTGAAACAGAGATTCCCTTTCACGAGCTGAAAACTCCATAATAAAAAGTATATACATGGTTTTTTTTATTATTACCTGCATATTAAAACTTTGAAAAGCGGGTGACTTGGTATTACCTGCATAGATATATACTCCCAGACTGCATATCAATACTCACAAATTACGTGTGAATGAACTTTACTTGTACATCACTATTCCCAGCTACGTGTTACCTATATCAAATCCCTCAAAATACGTGTTACATTTCAGTATTTCTTAATTACGTGTTGTTGGGCATTAGGCTACATGAATATCGATACTCCCAAAATAGGTGTTAGTGGGAATTAGCTGGATATCGAAGCGCGTTAGGGGGAGGTGCCAACTACTGCATATTCACCCCCAAAAATAGAAGGACTGGGCATACAAATAGGACCATTATACAGAGCACATTAAAACAGTTTGTGGTGAGCCCGCTCCCTTGGCTAGTGTGGTAATCAATGAAACCTGGGAGAGCACTGGAGGGTAGGAGAGGGTGGAGGGAGAGGGTGGTGGATGGTTAGAGTATGGGAGTGGGTGGTGGGTGGTTAGGGAGGGAGTGGGTGGTCAGGGTGGTCAGGGAGGGAGTGGGTGGTCAGGGTGGTCAGGGAGGGAGTGGGTGGGTGGTCAGGGAGGGAGTGGGTGGTCAGGGTGGTCAGGGTGGTCAGGGAGGGAGTGGGTGGTCAGGGAGGGAGTGGGTGGTCAGGGAGGGAGTGGGTGGTCAGGGTGGTCAGGGAGGGAGTGGGTGGTCAGGGAGGGAGTGGGTGGTCAGGGAGGGAGTGGGTGGTCAGGGAGGTTAGGGAGGGAGTGGGTGGTCAGGGTGGTCAGGGAGGGAGTGGGTGGTCAGGGAGGGAGTGGGTGGTCAGGGTGGGGTGAGGGGGGGGGAGACAGACGGTAGGAGGGACCAGCTCTCAGGAATTAATTTGGGCAATTCTCAAGCGCTAATGTTTGATTCGGTATTAATTAAGTATTCCATGCGTTCGGCTAATGGAATTTTGATTTACAGTTACAAATACGTGGCTTTGGTAAGTTACTAGTCATATCACATACCTATACGATACTTATTAGTCTATATTGGAATAAGTTGAAGGAAAGGAGGGGCTTGATACTTAGTCAACAATGGAATAAGTTGAAGGAAAGGAGAGGCTTATGATTGGTCTTTGAAGTTGAAGAATTGAAGGGCTACTGGTGATTCCTTCATACTGTGATACTAAATAAAAATCCATCTACTTGTATAGTTGCAGAAGGGAGATTCTTTACTACCATGGATGGAGTCCCTCTCTATATACCCAAGCATAAAATCTTTAGGTGATCATAAAGCTCTCTTGCTTAAGGGTGTGTGGGAGTTAGGGGCAGGCTTGGGGGAGTTTGGGGGGTGCGGGAATAGGGGGACAGGCCTATTCCCGCATGCATACCCCTAACCCCCCCTCCCAAGCCTACCCCCATACTACCGCACCCCCCCCCCCCCCCCCTCCCCAAGCCTGTCCCCTACTCTCACACCCCCTTAATCATATATGTTTCATTGTGATTAAACTTTCCTGCCAACTCATCTACCAATCATCTTCATCGTTATATGTTTTACTAGCATTCATTAATAACTCTTTCATTACGAGGCCAAGGTGTGAGGTGGGATAAGAAGGACTCCATGTGGTAAAGAAACTCCTCTGTAGCTGTACAATGAAGGAAGTAATCAGTTTCCTGGCATAGTTGGGAGGAATCATTGGCCCTCCAATTCACCCCAAAACAAAATAAAGACTCCTTGACTATTTAGGTTTGTGAAGGAGTGAATACTGATTCCATCCTAAAAGTGCCATGAAACAGACCCCCTCAATATATAGGTGCTGTATTGTGGTAAACTTTGGAAGAATCAGGAGTAACCAAACAAATGACAAAATCTCATAATCCTAATACATGATTATCGGTTGGAATACGTAGGATGATTCAGGTCTGTGGTAATCATAGTAGTTTTTAAGGGATGATTGACTTGTTTGTAAATTGGAAGGCTACTGATTCCTCCAAACTATGCCAAGAAACAAACGACTTCAATGTTACAAATGAGGGTGTCTGTTTCCTGGTGTAATTTGGAAGAGTCGATAGCCTTCCAGTTCACCACCAAGAGAATATTCTCTCATTAAGGGGAGAGTATACTTTTGATACATTGGAGTGCTTTGATTCCTCCAAAGTATGCCAGGAAACAGACTCAGATGAAGACAAATAATGGCATCCTGTTGCCTGGAATAGTTTGGAGGAATCATAATCTCCAAAAATGTCAAAATTATACCCTCTCATTAAGCCCTGTCTATGAATTAATTAGAAGGTGATTTATATCTACAGGATGCTACACTTTTGTCTGACACACAGGAGAGATAATAAAAAAAATGTTATATCTGTTTAATTTTAACAGATCATCACAGAAAAATCAGGACCAAATATATATAATATATTTTTTTTGGCTCCCCCCCAAAAAAAAAGTTTCAAAGCCCCTGACGCCTTCAACACCGTAAATTATTTCACTGTTAGGTAAAAATTCGGAATAATTAAATATATATGAAAAAATATACGAGTTTTAAACGCTTCCAGTCCAGCAACCCTCGACGTATTTTATTTGTTGCGTCCAGACAATGGGAACTTTGTAAATCTGTCAGGCACACAATATTCTTTATTACTAACCCTACCAAAATAAAAACAAAATAACTCAATTGGATGTGACTCAGGATGGAATGGACGATACAGAAAATTACAGTAGCATCTCAGTAGCTGTTGTTGAGAGTCGTTAGTATATACAGTTTGTTATGTAAACCTTATTTTTTATTACTAATGCTAGCAGAGTATAAATGTAATACCTCATTTGGATGGTGCTGGAATAGGGGTACAGGCTTGGGGTGGGTAGAAAGCCTGTCCCCTATTCCAGCACCCCTCTAACTCCCCCCCAAGCTTGTCCCTTATTCCAGCACCCCTCTAACCCCCCCCCAAGCCTGTCCCCTATTCCAGCCCCCCTCTAAGCCCCCCAAGCCTGTCCCCTACTCCCACCCACCCCCAAGCCCCCCCAAGACTGTCCCCTATTCCAGCACCCATCTAACTCCCCCCCCCCAAGCCTGTCCCCTACTTCCGCATCCCCTAAGCCCCCCCAAGCCTGTCCCTCTATTCCTACACCCCCTGAAACGGTATATTATAATGTCAATCACACCGTATTCTTTATTTTTAATGTTTGGAAAGTATGGAAGAGAATAATTATAATAAAATCTCAATAGGTGTGGCTAGAGTAGTTAGTATATTATACAGTATATTATAATTATGTCGGTCACACCATACTCTATATTTTTACTGCTTGCTTTGTAAAAATGTAAATGATTACTCTTATGGAAGTCAAGGTGAAATTGGAGAAACAGAATAATCACATTAATTAAAATCTCGATAGTTTCGGTTACATATATATTTATACACGTAGCTATCTATTTTATTGTTGAGCTATATAGCCAAGTTAGATTTAAAAAAGTTAATATTGATTACTAGGTCGAATAAATGTTTGAAAAGTAATAATAAAAAAATAAAAAAATCCATCATCAACGTAACTTGTTCACCGAGTAACTTATAAATAAAAATAAATAAATAAAAAAAATCCATCACCAGTATAACTTCAGAAATGAAAATAAAAATTCCATTACCATCGTAACTTCTTCACCGTTGTAACTTTAAAACCATCTAATCTGAACCCCAATTGGTAGGCCTAGTGGGGATAAAAGGACCTACACACACACACACACACACACACACACACACACATACTCTTTCATCATAAGCAGGTGGTTTAAATTTAACAAAATGGCAAATTGTCACTTCTTCTCTCTCTCTCTCTCTCTCTCTCTCTCTCTCTCTCTCTCTCTCTCTCTCTCTCTCTCTCTCTCTCTCTCTCTCTCTTTATTCTACTTTTCTCCTTCCCGTCCAGTTAATCCCAATAAATTCTTCGATCCCTTTCACCATTTTTCAACTTGCCTTTAAGGGGGTGCGGGAGTAGGGGACAGGCTTGGGGGTGGACTGGGGGGGCGCGGGGAAAGGGGGACAGTCTTGGAGGCTGGATAGAAAGCCTGTCCCCTATTCCCACTAACCCCTAACCCCCTCAAAGCCTGTCCTTCTACTCCCCCCCCCAAACCCTCCCTCGACCCCCCCATACCCCCCCCCAAGCCTATACCCCTATTCCCGCACCCCCTTAACACAGGCAAGTACAATGTAATAAACACCTTATCAACCAAACATATAGGTAATACACAGGTACGGTCAACAAAATAATATTCCGTAAATATAATAATAATAATAATAATAATAATAATAATAATAATAATAATAATAATAATAATAATAATAATAACAATAATAATAATAAACGGTTTAGACTGAACTATGAAAAAGGTATTTACACACATACATACATGATGAATGATAAATATGTAGGTTAGTTAGTAGATAGAAAGATATTAATACTATATACAAAGTGAGTGTTATGGAAAGATGGTTTGATAGATTAACAGGTAGACAGATGGAGTGTGTGTGTGTGTGTGTGTGTGTGTGTGTGTGTGTGTGTGTGTCCCGACCTAAACATGAAGCCGGTTATAGAGTTATCTGATGAAAACATTTTTATATGAACATGTTAACATACAATATAATAATTGAGTAGCTCTCTGTTACAACCAGACAACCGCCACACCCCCTTAAGCGAGATAATCGCCTTTAAAGTATAGGTAATAATCACGCATAAGGTAAACACGAATAATTTGTTGACCGTTACTTCACTTCACCAACTTGATATCACCACAATATAACATTTATTGTGGTTTTTAAGACTTCATTAGAGGCCAAATTTTCTTAGCTTTTAATTGATATATGCCAAAATGTGTTCAGTTCCCTATTAAGAAAGATATTACAGGTATAATAAATACGACTGTCATGGAGAAGAGGTGAAAAGTTTATGTTCGTACTGATATATTAGAATAATATGGAGAATTGGTAAATAATAATAATTTATGCTATTTAGATTAAGAAACTACATTGTTTAAGCATTCTATAGGTATAATTGTGAGGCAGTTACATAACAAAATAACTTTAAAATCTTTAAAAGAATAAGTACTATCAAGTCATTATTTTTATTCACGCTGTGTGCGTGGTATGCGGTAGGTTGGTGCGCGCAAGTTGCCAAACGTACGATTCAACCTACATTCCTCTCATCCGTTATTAATATGTCTCACTCACTATCCATATCATTCGCCATACATACATACACTGACATATATAAACACACTGCCATACATACATACACACACTGCCATACACACATACACACACTGCCATACATACATACACACACTGCCATACATACATACACACACTGACATACATACATACACACACTGCCATACATACATACACACACTGCCATACATACATACACACACTGCCATACATACATACACACACTGCCATACATACATACACACACTGCCATACATACATACACACACTGCCACACACACTGACATACATACATACACACACTACCATACATACATACATACATACACACACTGACATACATACATACACACACTGCCATACATACATACACACACTGCCATACATACATACACACACTGCCATACATACATACACACACTGACATACATACATACACACACTGACATACATACTTACATACACTGCCATACATACATACACACACTGACATACATACATACACACACTGACATACATACATACACACACTGACATACATACATACACACACTGACATACATACACACACTGACATACATACATACACACACTGTCATACATACATACACACACTGTCATACATACATACACACACTGACATACATACATACACACACTGCCATACATACATACACACACTGCCATACATACATACACACACTGTCATACATACATACACACACTGTCATACATACATACACACACTGTCATACATACATACACACACTGTCATACATACATACACACACTGTCATACATACATACACACACTGTCATACATACATACACACACTGACATACATACATACACACACTGACATACATACATACACACACTGACATACATACATACACACACTGTCATACATACATACACACACTGTCATACATACATACACACACTGTCATACATACATACACACACTGACATACATACATACACACACTGACATACATACATACACACACTGTCATACATACATACACACACTGTCATACATACATAAACACACTGACATACATACACACACTGCCATACATCAACACACTGCCATACATCAACACACTGCCATACATACACACACTGACATACATACATAAACACACTGACATACATACACACACTGCCATACATCAACACACTGCCATACATACACAGACTCACACATACACACTCACTCTTCTGTGAGGTGTCAGTGAATCGTGTAAACACAGATGCTCCTCCCATTCCTGTACCTCATCCTACCATCCCTATATTCCTGTCACCTCATCCTATTCCTTATTCTCCTATTCGTGTGTCTTGTCTGTCCTCACTCATCCTTATCCTGCATCCATTTTTACTCATTTTTATCCCATACTCACCTATTCTTGTCTCACGATCCTACTTTATGTACCCACTCATTTCTATTCATCTCTCTCTCTCTTACACACACACACAGACAGTTCCCGTGCCTCGTCTTGTTCGTGGTAGGTGACAAGGTCTAATAAGTAAGGTCTGTCGGCGCGCAGGCTGGGGTGTGTAGATGGAGGGATTGTGTGTGTGTGTGTGGATGGAGGGATTGTGTGTGTGTATGTGGAAGGAGGGATTGTGTTTGTGTGTGTGGATGGAGGGATTGTGTGTGTGTGTGTGTGTGTGTGTGGATGGAGGGATTGTGTTTGTGTATGTGGAAGGAGGGATTGTGTGTGTGTGTGGAAGGAGGGATTGTGTGTGTGTGGATGGAGGGATTGTGTGTGTGTGTGGAGGGAGGGATTGTGTGTGTGTATGTGGAAGGAGGGATTGTGTGTGTATGTGGAAGGAGGGATTGTGTGTGTGTGGATGGAGGGATTGTGTGTGTGTGGAAGGAGGGATTGTGTGTGTGTGTGTGTGTGTGTGGATGGAGGGATTGTGTTTGTGTATGTGGAAGGAGGGATTGTGTACCTGGATGACAGTTCACGGTATTAGTAACGGGAGACAATGGAAGAAGTTTCTATCAAGATAAGGCCTAAATTTCTCCAAGTTAAAAGATGTTGTTCAGCATGAACGTAAATACGCACATTTTTTAAGCCAAAATTGAACCCATCACTGACCCCAACCTTCGTGTTGACTGGTACAAGGATGGTCAGCCAATTCAGATGGGATAATTCTTTCGCCTCATTCATGATTTTGGTTATGTGACGAAACTTTGGTTCGCGGCTGTATCTGCCTTATTGTATGCGTGTGTATGTAAAGTATGCGAGTGTGTGCCTGTTTGTGTGTGTGTTGTATTGTGTTATCTACTGTGTGTCCTGTAATACAGAATTACAGGCTAGGGTAGAAAAGAAAATATATAGAGAAACACACATACCCACTAAACCTCCACTGCCATTATCAGCCTAAGAGAGAGAGAGAGAGAGAGAGAGAGAGAGAGAGAGAGAGAGAGAGAAGGACATACAGTCTGTCAATGATGCACGTATCCACGGTTGAGTTAGTACCCACACTCGTTCAGTTACACTCAGTTTTAGCTGGTAAAATCTGGAGTAGAAATCAGGGGTACAGCAGATATTAGATTGACCAATCACAAACACTGTAAGATAACCCACCTTACTACTCCAGGTTTTACTGGCTAAAACTGCGAGTAACTGAACGAGGGTGGGGTACATGCATCGACAGACTGTACACTCTCCCGTCCCATCCCATTACTCATTCTCTTTCTCTCTCATCCTTCCTCGGTAATCTACCACTCTTCTCACACTCCACTTACTTCATTCCCTCATTCCACCCTCGTTCTCTCTACCTGTTCATCATCTCCCACTCTTTCCATCCCACTACTATAATCTTTCCTTTTTCAGTACTTTCTTTTACCTATTTCTCCCCACCATTAATACCCTGCTATCTCCACTCCCTTTCTTACTTCCCTCATCACCTTTCCTCACTCATTCCCTAATTACCAACCCATCCTCCCCCTATCCCTAACAGTCATTCAACACACATAACTTCAAGGTCAGTCAGGAAGGGTGAGGGAGTAATAAGACAGGGAGGGAACACCCTCCCCCCTCCCCCGCAAACACACACACACAACTCTGAAGTAAACCACAGGACTTTACTGTACTCTATTATAGTATACTGACTGTATACCCACATCTATAGAATAATATTTGAGAAGGTAGAGGTGGAGAGCTGGAGAAAATGAATCATAGTCTAGTAACTCGCTATGAGATGGTGTTAAATTTGCTGGTGGCAGTATCTCTTGATGTGAAAATATATCCTTAATGTACGGGTATTTTGTAGTATCAATATAAGCTAGCAATCGTTTAGGCTTACAATATTTGCTTCATTCAGGGCAATGGGAGCATCATATTTTTGTGAGAGTTGTACAGTCGTGGACAATAATATCGCGCCCCTCCTGACTGGGGCGTATATCAAAAGCGCGGATTCGAAAAGTGACCGCGTTGGAACCTCACCAATAAACCATTATCAAATGCGCGGCAAGGTTAATCCCATTCGTTCCCTATGTCAATAAGTATCATTCGGTGTGTCATAATGCTTCACACGGTGTTAACTGAGACTGAGAAATTATAATTTGGTCTACATTTCATTGACCAAACAGATGTAGAAGATTGCTTCGTCGAGGAGGTAATGACAGACACACCTCAGGATGAGAGATGTACTCGCTTTACAGACTATCTGGTTGATAATTAAGTAACAGCAGAATCAAAATATCCTCCAGTGCTTTGGGCTGAAGTCCCTTCAAATACAAAGCGTACCAACAATTCAGCTGAATCTTTTCATGCTCATTTCAATGAGCAATTTTATACATCCCCTCCATCTATATTAATTTTGTGTTGATGGATGTACTAGGAAAGCTCCAGCCTGCTACTAATATTAAGATGAGGAGTATCGGTAAACCAGCAACTACACGGAAAGTTGAACGAGACAGGACAGAATATGCCATGGCACAATACAACAAATTTATCTCTGACGAAATAAACCGACACAATTACATGAAGTGTTTAGGTAACTGATTCCCAGCAAGAACAAACATGTAACTTTGAAAGGAGTGAAAAACGCGATGAATTAAGAACAAAAAAACAAAATCCTTCAAAATCCCCGTGGTAAGCAACAGATGATAGCGTCTGGCTAACGGAAGAGGTGAACGATCATTAAAGAACTGCTACACAAGCCGACTTTCAAGTCCCACTCAGCCGCGCTTTTGATAGAAATATATCAGCGCTTTCAATGATGACCCGCCGCGCTTTTGATATGCCAATCCGCGCTTTCGTAAAAGGGCGCCTGACTGTGACTCAGTCAGAAGAGGGGCGCGATATTATTGTCCACAATAGTACATCAGCACGGTTAAATACCTTTTGCGAGTAGGCTTTTACCTAACAGGATTTAATTGTGCATCACTATAATCCATCTGAATGAAATACCCTTCCTTGTATGCAACATCAAAAACAAATACTCTGGCTTCTATGAAGGATACAGATTCACTCTTTGGTTTTCAATTCACTATGTAATTGCTGGCGCATTCTCACAACTAGATACTAATAACGAATAGCATACCGAATAATGTTGCAATACGAGTCAAAGTCGTTAATATCACTCGCGGATAAATTTCCTTTCAATATTCCCAAATGCACTGTCACACGGTAAAAAAGTGTCCAGGCACGAGATACGTGTTCTATAAATCTATGGTTTTTAATCGGCCACTGTGCACTTCGTGGAGATAGTTAAGTTTTTAGCCTCCACAATTGTCACTAAACACGATTAGATGTTTGAAAGCCTTCTTATCAAAATCAAACTCAAGATCAATCCACTTTTTAAGACAGCTAGCTATTTCGACAGAGCCACGTCCACCTGTAACCTCGTCCCAAACAAACATTGTTGATGTATTTGTCTTGACGTTATGAATACAAAAATTATACATCCACAACTTGGGATGGTAGTATGTAACACTTGTGGAGTTTTGGTATAGGGATAGTCTGCTGTAATTCTATGCAAATAACAGCTACATTATTATTATTATTTTCCTTCTTCTTTATTAATCGTTGACCTTCTGATGCTTTCGCCTTGTGTTGCCTTAGCTGTTCTTTTCCTCCCTATTATCTCTCATTCGCTACCGAAAGACAGAAAGACAGAGGAAAACAGCTAAATACACACACACACGCACGCACACACACACACACACAGAGAGAGAGAGAGAGAGAGAGAGAGAGAGAGAGAGAGAATAAATAGATAGATAGAGTCAGCATATACTAAGAAAGTCATTTTAATTGGCTGTTTTTAAATTTCTCTCATTTCCCTCTCTCCACGTACATTCTCTCATCTCCCTACCTCCCCCTCCTCCCCCTCTCTCGTTTATTAAGTAAATTTCCTGTAAGGAAGGGTAGGTCGAAAGTTACTACAATAATACCTCAATTTGACCCTTACAGTGTGTGTGTGTGTGTGTGTATGGGGGGGGGATGGTGGGGTGGGTACGCATGTGTGGTCAGCTATGCCTGTGACTTTACTGGTGAAAGAAATACGTTTGTGTTTGTGTCGATCGACCTACAGGAAATTTTGTGAGCTCACAAATTATTATAATTGGATTTAATTAATTATGCATCTTATTCGATGCATTGTCATAATTTTATTAAGAAATATTGAAGTACTTTAAAGAGTTCCCTAAAATGCAGTACGAGAAGTTGTCGGTACGGCGCCGCGCGCCGGGCACCACCCACCCACCGGCATCGTTCAAGAATTTTTCCTTTACTATTTATGTCAATATTGTGATAACTACATGGATTTACAGTTTGTTTTTGCAATAAATATGTATATTAATGTTTATACTCTATAGCAAACGTTCCCAACTGCTAATAAAATAATCACATAAAGCATGAAGTAAATAATAAGAAATCACGCATGGGCAACATGACCGACTGACAGTGCTCACAGCTACACACACTCGCTTGTCATTGTCTCCACAGTACTTCATTCTATTTCAAACGTTCTAGGCCTGTCTATATGCAAGTTAAGATGATAGTAATTTGTTCATTAGATAGAAGAGGAATTGTAGAAGTGATTCATGTTAATAACTCAATTTCAGGGTAATGGCGGAAGTCTGGTTGTAACACTCAGGGCCTCATATATGAATTAGTAAACAGATTGATATTCGGACACACATATAGAAGATACATAAACAGACATATAGATATATAGATAATAATAAATCCGACATATATGTAAAGAGGAACACTGATGGACTGATAAAGAGTATAAGTGATATTGTAAACAGTAAGATACACATTATCTATAAAATTATGAATATTGTTTGGACTCTTACTTAAAGGGATAGTATACTTTTGGTAGATTGGAGTACCTTGATTCCTCCAAAGTATGCCGTGAAACAGAACCAGATGGACAAATATAATGGTGTCCTGTTGCTTGGAATAATTTGGAGGAATCTGTTGCTTCATATTTACCAGCAGTATACTACCGCCTTAAAGGGTATAGTAGAGTGTTGGAAAATCAGGGATAATTGATTCCTCCAAACTATGCCAAGCAACAGGTTACCTATTTGTTTGTAAGTCTAGTTCTGTTTCCTGGCATACTTTGAGAAATCCTCTTAAACTGAATAAGCTATATATGGGGTGGATTAAGGGGGTGTGGGAATAAGGGGACAGGCTTGGGGTTTTTTGGAGGGTGTGGGACTAGGGGGACAGGCTTGGGGTGAGTAGAAAGCCTGTCCCTCAATTCCCGCACCCCCCTAACCCCCCAAACACCTCCCAAGCCTGTCCCCCTACTCCTGCACCCCCCAGCTTGTCCCCCTATTCCCACCCCCCCTTAATTAAGATGTATCACCAAAACGCCTGGAACTTGACAACATGGAACTTTTTTTTTTTTTTTATGGCATCACTCACTAGAAGGTTTGGCATATGGACACCGAACATGACAGTGGTCGGAACGTTTTTGTATTAGGCTACTCACCAAACACGTTTCCATTACCGTACATCACCACCAGGACTCTTTGCATGTAGTTGAAAAGTTTACTCATCAAAACATTTCTAAAATGTTACTCACCAAAACGTTACTAATATAACAGGAAAACGTTTAGCATGCATTGAGAACGTTTTTGGTTAAATATAATGAACTAAAACGTCTCGGATATATCATGAGAACGTTTGGCATATATTAGGAACGTTTCTGGTTATATAATGAGCCAAAACGCTTCGGATAATCCATGAGTAGAACGTTTACAATAGCATGTGGTTGGAACGTTTGGTGTGTATGGTAATTTCACTAACGACTTCCCCCCCTTGGCTTTAATATAAATAACAGAGGTGATAAAAACATGATGCTACATTAATTTTGTCAACACACACCTGCTCTTTTTCCTCCTCCCTCCTCTCTCTCTCTCTCTCTCTCTCTCTCTCTCTCTCTCTCTCTCTCTCTCTCTGCATCAGATTATCTAATTATCTATCTACTTATGTATCCATCTCTATATTTTTCTTTTTTCCTATTTCTCCACAATATATATTTATACATATATTTATCTATCTCACTATACCTTTCCGATACCAACGCTTTCTCTCTCTTTTCTCTCTCTCACTCTTTTCTCTCTCTCTCTCTCTCTCTCTCTCTCTCTCTCTCTCTCTCTCTCTCTCTCTCTCTCTCTCTCTCTCTCTCTCTCTCTCTTATTCCCCATGTACTCGTCTACTGCCAGAACAAATAAAGGGGAGGCAAGACGCTGTACCATAATTTTCTAATGGTAAGAATTGGAGTTGTTTACCAAGTTGCTGTGTGGAATGATAGGGGCAGATTAGAATGTGGGACAACGAGACGAGGGGAAGGAGAAGGTGAAGGGATGGAATAGAGTTCGTGTGTGTGTGTGTGTGTGTGTGTGTGGTATGTGTGTGTGTGTGTGTGTGTGTGTGTGTGTGTGTGTGTGTGTGTGTGTGTGTGTGTGTGTGTGTGTGTGTGTGTGTGTGTGTGTGTACATGTTTTAGTAGATGTGTGTATAGAAAGTATTAAATACATTGAGGAATACAACAACTCACTTTTCGTTCAGCCCAACTTGAGTGTATTATTATTAAAACCGCCCGATTATTTTTTTGTCGGTGAACTGGGTGGCTACCGAGTCCCCCAAACTATATCAGGAAACAGCAGAAGCCTACAGTGACATTCCTAGGGTATCTGTTTCGTGGCATAACTTGGAGGAATCAAAGACCAATATATATATACCAATTCACCACGAACAAGAGAACCCTCCCTTTAAACCACCAGCCAGATAGATTATTTTGGCTGCCTAGGTTGTGTACAATTTTGTGTCTGATAATTATTTTGATGAGCTTATCTACATCAGAAGTTTGGCCCAATTACAGTATAATTGCTCATCAGATTACGGTGGCATTTTCTGGTTGTGAAAGTGAGAGCGTGAGGGAGAGAGAGGGAGAGAGTGAGATTAATAGTGATTGTGTATGTATATATATGTGTGTGTGTATGTGTGTGTGTGTGTGTGTGTGTGTATGTGTGTGTGTGTGTGTGTGTGTGTGTGTGTGTGTGTGTGAGAATGGAAGGGGAATTTTAGTGTTGAGTGCAAGGAAGTGAGAGTAGAGGATGTGCATGTGTGAATGATAATGAGAGAGAGTAAATTGGTGTTTAAAATGAGGGATTTTTTTGCGTGATAGGGAAGGCCTAGAATTTGTGGAGTGAAAGGAAGGAATGAAGGAATGAAGGATAGAAGAAAAAGAGGAAGAAAATGGATAGGAGATGGATATGAGGGAAGGAAGGAACGATGGAAGGTAGGGAATGGGAGGAAGAATGACTAAATGAAAAGTATAAGTAAAGAGGGGAATAGAGGGAAGAAAAAAATATGGAATGAAGGAAGACAGTATAAAAAGAGAAAAGTATTGAAAAAGAGGAATGAAGAAAGGGAGAATGGAAAGAAGAGAGTAAGGAAGGAAGGAAGGAAGGAAGGAAGTAAGGGAGGAATGATAGATACAAGGAAGGAATGAAGGAAGGAAGGGAGGAATGATAGATATAAGGAAGAAGGGAATGAAGGAAGTAAGGGAGGAATGATAGATACAAGGAAGGAAGGAAGGAAGGAAGGGAGGAATGATAGATATAAGGAAGAAGGGAATGAAGGAAGTCGATGAATATATCCTCCCGTTATTGTCAATGAATATTTATACTAGGATTAAAGTGTACCTCCCAACACTAGTTCTCTCTCTCTCTCTCTCTCTCTCTCTCTCTCTCTCTCTCTCTCTCTCTCTCTCTCTCTCTTCCCCACCATACTTCTCCCTCCCTTCTTTTCATTTCATCCTTCCTCCCTTCCTATCCTTCATACCCCTACTTTCCCTCCCTCCCTCCCTCCCTACCTTCCTTTATTATATGCTCCCTTCCTATCCTTCATACCCCTACTTTCCCTCCCTCCCTCCCTCCCTACCTTCCTTTCTTTTATCCTTCCTTTCCCCCTACTCTCCCTCCTTCCCTCCCTACCTCCCTTTATTTTATCCATGCCTTTATCCTTGCTTCCTTTGCCCATCATGTCCAGCACCTTTGAGATCCCTTAAGCCCTAGGTAATACTCCTAAGTCAATACTCCAGCCCTGAACTGACTCTCCTTCATCCACTGTTGTTTGACCCTGACCTGACCCTGATACAACAACTCTAATTTAACCCTGAACTGACCCTGACCTGACCCTGATACAACAACTCTAATTTAACCCTGAACTGACCCTGACCTGACCCTGATATAACAACTCTAATTTGACCCTGACCTCAAAATATACACACTCACCCTAATTTGACCCTGACCTGACCCTGATACAATAACTCAAAATTTAATTTGACCCTGACCTCAAAACATACACACCCACCCTAATTTGACCCTGACCTGACCCTGATACAACAACTCTAATTTGACCCTGACCTCAAAATATACACACCACCCTAATTTGACCCTGAACTGACCCTGACCTGACCCTGATACAACAACTCTAACTAAACCTGACCTTAACCTTGATTGACCCTGACACAACATCGCTGACCTGATGATGACCTGATAGTGACCTGATTGTGACCTGATAGTGACCTCCACAACAACGACAAAAAATATATAATCCAGGAAGTAGCGTAAATCAAACATAAATTCATCCAAACATTTCTCTGACCTTCTTGATGTGTATGTCTGTCTACGTGTTTGTTTGTTTGTGTGTGTGTTATAGTGTATAGCTGTGTACTTGGTTGTGTGTGTGTGTGTGTGTGTGTGTGTGTGTGTGTGTGTGTGTGTGTGTGTGTTTTGTGTGTGTGTTATTGTTACAGTGTATAGCTGTGTACTTGGTTGTGTGTGTGTGTGTGTGTGTGTGTGTGTGTGTGTGTTATTGTTATAGTGTATGGTTATGTGTGTGTGTGTGTGTGTGTGTGTGTGTGTGTGTGTGTGTGTGTGTGTGTGTGTGTGTGTGTGTGTGTTTATGTTATTGTTATAGTGTATGGTTGTGTACGTGTGTGTGTGTGTGTGTGTGTGTGTGTGTACTTATTGATGTTGACCTGAGCTGACCCAAATCCAATAACCATGACCTGATGTTGACGTGATCAGACATTTCCCTGATCGAATGTTGACCTATTACTAAATAAATCTTAACTGAGGTCGATTTCACCCTGACCTGACCTTGACCAGACACAAAAACTTCCCTGACCTAATATTTTTAAGGGGGTGTGGGAGTAGGGGAGAGGCTTGGGGGGGGGAATAGGGGGACAGGCTTGGGGGGGGGGGGTAGAAAGCCTGTCCCCCTATTCCCGCATTCCCCTACCCCGTCCAAAAAAAAAACAAGCCTGTCCCACTACTCCTGCACCCCCCAAAACCCCCCAAGCCTGTCCCCTAGTCTCACACCCCCTTAGGTGTGGACAAGAACGAGGTTACAGAAAAAGAAGTATGAAAAAAGTAATGATGTAAGGGATGTGTGGGAAATGGAAATGATAAGCTGGAATGAAGCGTGGCAATACTGGGTCATACGGGAAAAAAGGAAAAAAAAAACCTACTAAGTCCAAACGAATGACACCTGCAACTGAATAAGGCCAAAAGAGTGACATCGGTAAAGGTAAGATTAATGTGAAGAGAGACAGTTTCCGAGGAGCGTGAAAGAGGGTGGCAGGAGTGAGGCGACAGTGAGTGACGATGATGGAGATGGTGAAATATCTCAGTCAGGAAGGGATATATTTGACTACTTTTTTTTTTTTTTTTTTTTTTCATGGAGTGATGAATAGAGTAATAGGAATGTGTAAATAATATAGAGTGAGTTATTCTATTCACACTCGTGGACGGTACAGTTGCGGTCAAATATAATCATCCACATATGGGTATCTCAAATAATTTACTGTCTAATGTTTTCACGTTCGCATATGATGTTATTGTTTTAAGTAGTGTGTAGCTGCTTGTAGTAAGTTAAAAGATGGTAGTTAACCTATTTATTGGAAAGTTTATCATCTAAGGAACAGAAGGAAGCTGTCAAATTCTTACGTAAGTTACCCCTATATGGATGATTATATATGACCGCGACTGTACATGTAAACACAACTATTACCAAACACACACATACATGCATGGCTCTTATACTGTATACCCAGATAAACGGACCACTTAAATATTGACCTACCAACAAACATACACAACAAATAAACTCCCAAATTTTGACCCACTCCACCACACAGAACACACACACACACACACACACACACACACACACACATATTGAACCCCCTCACCTCCCAATACATATTATTTCCATCCTTCCACCAATAAAACACACACACACACATACACACACACACACACACACACACACACACACATATTGAACCCCCTCACCTCCCAATACATATGATTTCCATCCTTCCACCAACGAAACACACACACACACACACACACACACACACACACACACACACACACACACACATTGAACCCCCTCACCTCCCAACATATATTATTTCCATCCTTCCACCAACAAAACACACACACACACACACACACACACACACACACACACACACACACACACACACACATCATCCTTACACGAAAACATGTACTGCACCTTCACCTCTAACCTTTACAATATCACCAACAACGAACCACTGAGAAGAAGAAGGAGGAAGTAAGGAAGGGCCCTCCAACTCAGCCTCAACACTAACACCAACAACAACATCTCATTGTAGGTACAATAGTCACAACGGGGCCAGGAAGTGCTTTGTGTTAGGTACTTGAGGATAATTTATGACCATTGTACCAGCCTCGTTCACTGTTCACATCACCTTCTACTCACTCACTCGTGTTAGATGAAGTCACGACGGGTAAGCAATTATATACCGTATACTGTATGTATATATTTATATATATATATATTAAAAAGTGTCCTATTCGAATTATTATGGTGTTGTCTACGAATTAATTCCAGGCGATTTTATAGTGTCAGAGAACAGCTACTGATACATGGAGTTAAAAAATATCTTTATTTACCCTTTTCTTAGCAATATTGCGATATTAGCTTGTGTAGAGATAAAAAAATAAAGGACATTGTTTCAGTACAGAGAATTCACGATCAATAAGAAGGTTAATAAACCTGAAACTGAAAACTCAACAGGAAGACTTCACAACAAAGTGGATGAAATGACTCACAACAAAGTGGATGAAATGACTCACAACAGACTGACTGGAAGAACTCTTAACAGACTGACTGGAAGTATTATTATCAGACTGACTGGAAGTATTATTATCAGACTGACTGGAAGTACTATTGACAGACTGACTGGAAGTACTATTAACAGACTGACTGGAAGAACTCTTAACAGACTGACTGGAAGTACTATTAACAGACTGACTGGAAGTATTATTATCAGACTGACTGGAAGTACTATTGACAGACTGACTGGAAGTACTATTAACAGACTGACTGGAAGAACTCTTAACAGACTGACTGGAAGTACTATTGACAGACTGACTGGAAGTATTATTAACAGACTGACTGGAAGTACTATTAACAGACTGACTGGAAGAACTCTTAACAGACTGACTGGAAGTACTATTGACAGACTGACTGAAAGTATTATTAACAGACTAACTGGAAGTACTATTAACAGACTGGATAGAAGAACTCTTAACAGACTGACTGGAAGACCTCTCAACAGACTGGATAGAAGGACACTCAACAGATTGGTTGTAATGGCTATCAACAGACTGGAAGTACTGGAAGGGTAAGCATCCAGTGGACTGTAATAAGGGCTCTCAGTGGGGCGTCTGGAAGATCTCTTAACGTTTGGGGACCGAGGGTGATGTTCACCAGTGACATAATAATCCATTATACGGCCGGCTGGGCCATACTACAGAACAATATGTAGGGTCACTCACTCACTCACTCACTCACTCTGTCAGTCACTCAGTCACTCAGTCAACCAGTCAGTCACTCAGTCAACCAGTCAGTCAGTCAGTCAGTCAGAAAGGAAGGAAGGAAGGAGGCAGCAAGAGTCAGTGTGAGTGTCCAGGGTCAGTGAGTCATGAGGCGGGTAGAGTCTTTGTGAGTGTAGTATGAGTATATCTGTTTTATATACAGTATATGTGTGTGTGTGTGAGTGTGTGTGTGTGTGTGTGTGTGTGTGTGTGTGTGTGCGTGTGTGTGTTTGTGTGTTTATAATCTTGTGGTATGAGTGTGCTTGTTTGTGTTTGCTGGCGTGTATATTTAAATATAAATATATATATATATATATATATATATATATATATATATATATATATATATATATATGTGTGTGTGTGTGTGTGTGTTTGTGTGTGTATGTATGTGTGTGTGTGTGTGTGCGTGTGTGGTAGAGGTGAAAATGTGAGTGAGTGTGTGGGAATGAGATGACAGGGGGCTGGGAGAAAAGTGTTTATGGGAAGGTAAAAATGTGGTCGGACCTCAAAATTCCTAAGCCGTAGAGAAAAGTGAAGGGAGGAAAAGGGGTGCACATGGGTGGCGGAAACTCAGAAGGAAGGTGAGGGAGATGGTGAGGGAGTGTAGGAATGAAGTGAGGAGAGGGGTGAAGAGGAGTGGAGGGGAGAGTGGGGTGGAGGGGAGAGTAGTGAAGAGGGGTGGAAAGAGGAGTGAAGAGAGGAGAGGAGAGAGAAGGAGTGGAGGGGAGAGGAGAGAGGAGGGGTGGAGAGTGGAATGAAGAAAGGAATGAGTAGAGAGGTTGAGAGAACGTAGGAATGGAGAGAGAAGTGAGAAAGAAGAGAGAAGAGAGAAGAAAGTGGAAAGTAAGAGAGTGCAAAGAAACGAAAAAGAAGAGAGGAGAGAAGAGAAGAAATGAGGAGAATAGGGAGAGGAGAGGAGAGGAGAGATGAGAAAAGCCGGGGGAGAGGAAGAAAGAGGAGGTTAGCATGGAGGTATGGAGGTGGAGGTATACTTTAAGAGAGATGAAAGGAAAGGGAACGGGGAAAATGACTTGAAAACAATGAAAAGGAGGGAAAGTAGAATGGAAGAGGGGGAAGAGAATGTAGAAATAGAAAAGGAAGTAAGAGAGTAAAATAAGAAAGGTATAGATAAGAGGAGATAGTGAGAAAAAAAGTAGGATATATACAGATAGATTAACATATACAGATATACGATAAAATCACACACACACACACACACACACACACACACACATACACACACACACTCTCACATACACACACATACACACATACACTCACACACACACACACACACACACACACACACACACACACACACACATACACACACACACACACACACACACACACATACACACACACACACACACACACACACACACATACACACACACACACACACACACACACATACACACACACACACACACTCACACTCACACACACACACACACACACACACACACACACAGGAGCAAAATAAAACCCAGCATTTCCAAGACCCTCACTCAAGCATTATGACGCCCCAGACGAAAACAGTCAACAAGTGTGCCAGCCTAAACTCAGACCCAAAAACACTTGTAGTTTTTATTATTCACCCACCAGATGCATTCTAAATTATTTATGTAATAGTTTTCATATTTTGTACTGGTTGCTGTTATATTTTGTGCGATTCTTAATTAAATACTTGCCTGTATGATTTTAATGTCAAATCTTATATATATATATATATATATATATATATATATATATATATATATATATATATTTTGTCTATATAATCTTAGAGTCACAATCACGTTTTATGTCAATCATCTATGACGATAAACACAATAAAGGTAAGGAGGGAGGGGGAGTTAAGGGGGTGCGGGAATAGGGGGACAGTCTTAGGGGGGGTGCGGGATTTTTTGGGGGGTGCGGGAATAGGGGACATGCTTTCTACCCCCTAAGCCTGTCCCTCTATTCCCGCATCCCCCAAACCCCCCTCCAAGCCTGTCCCCTACTCCCACATCTCCTTAATTGCAAAAAAATCAAGGCAACACTGGGCGGGAAAAAAAATATATACAGGGCTACTGGAAAAGGAAGGCCGTGATAGAAAACTGTATATATATTAAGGGGGAAGTACAGTGTTGGTAAATCTGGAGCAACTGAATCCTCCAAACTATTCCAAGCAACAGAACACCATTAGTTTTGTTAACTTGGGCCTGTTTCCTGACATATTTTGGAGGAATCAAGGCACTCCAATGTACCAAAAGTATACTCTGCCCTTAAGGAATGGTAAAGAGGAATAAACAGAGAAGAGGGAGGTACTGAGAAGGAAGCTAGGGGTAATAAGAGGCCACCATATATAGGCAGACAGTCAATGAGAGGGACGAAGAAAAAAGGAGATTGAAGGAGGGAAGAGATGGATGGAGAAGGGTCGGATGAATGAATAAAGGTGATGATGATGTATGTGTGTGTGTGTGTGTGTGTGTGTGTGTGTGTGTGTGTGTGTGTAAAGATCCAACACTGAGGAATGATGCTAACACACACACACACACACGCGCACACACACGCTCTCTCTCTCTCTCTCACACACACACACACTGGCGACTAAGCAATTCACATCGAGGGAGGTAATTTTCCATATTGGCACCCAGTATATCGAGAACAGCAAAGCAGGTAGAGTAATGAGGGCAGTTTGACGGCCTATAGTCCTGCTGCCTGACACCCAATAATTACATCCAATAACTCTATGGAACAATACACAAATTTACCTCACTCCTATATGTCCATTATCAGAAAATATTATGACCTGGCAGATATATATATTCTGACCCACTATATTATTATGACCAAGTAGAGATATACAGTATATTCTGATCCACTTTATATACTGACCTGACAAAGACTTATATTCTGACCCACCTTCCTTCACATATCATAATGAACTGGTCATGTAAGAATGTATGTCCATGTATTCTTCAGTACATAATGTTAGGGTATGACGAAACTAATATATTGCAGGGAGGGACGAATAATTTTTTTGCTCTAAACTGTACCTATAATATAGACTGTAAAATAAAGATAATTGACATTACTGTGATTAGAAGCTATGCATCACTTATCAGCATTAATCAGAGAGTCTGGATTTTAACTTTTGTTAGGCATAAATTAATAAAAGCCGATTAAGCTGGAATCAGAACAAACTCCTCGGGTAAATAAGGCGACGGAGTTGGGATCTGAACCCGTGATGTTCATAAATACCACCAATTGAACTTGGCTAAAGTTAACATGACTTTACAGACATGACAGATACAACACCACAAGAATAACATTGATTGATTTCAACCACAAACGACATCACTAACTCATATTAAGTCTCCATCACCCCACACCTTTTACTCCATAATTATAGCCTACACTCCTTCCAACACCAACATCCTATAAAAGTTCCCATAATTATCCTACCCCATTACAAATCATACCACCAGTACCATCTAGCAGTGACTGTTTGTCCACACCACACATTTACTGTACACTACACTGCCTTCCCACACCAACAACCCTAACATTTTCTCATCACTATCCCACACCATCATCACACCACGAGCACCACCAACCTGCTGACTGTTTACCCACACCACACACTCATTTCCACCAGAGTTGAGCCGGGAGTAGAGCTGGGGGCACGGCCAAGCACACTACACCAACACACAAGCAGGCCAGCAAAAGAAAATATACCTCATTCCCAGAAAACGTCCAGGAGAGACTACGCTCCCCAGCAAACACAAAACGTTCCGGCAACGCGTAAACGTTTGTGGGAATATATCAATAATGTGTGTGTTTACAGAGCTGTCAGAAAGTTTTATATTATCGTACTTTAACTGTTGATAGATATATTCATCAGATATATTAATAAGGTGTTAGAAAGGTTCCTATTATAATGTTATTGTTTTCATATTTGACGAAAGTGCTCCGAGTTCTCGTTTCTTAGCATTATTAGTAACCGTATTGCAAATATAAAAAAATGGCACTCGTACATTTAGACTATCAGATAGTTATTTACAGCGTCCATTGGGTTTCATTAAAGACACGTATAGTTTCTAATAGCAGAGAGAAGACAACAGGTGCATTACCTTTACGTTAAATATTCATTTGCACGTCTGCAAAATATTTGTTTGCAAGCTTACAAATGTGTGGTACTTTTTAGGCTTTAGAAAGAGCATATGAATTCAATTATAAGTATTTTATGACACACACACACACACACACACACACACACACACACACACACACACACACACACACACACACACACACACACACACACATACCAATCCATATATATCTATGAATATGTCTATGCATTTTTTGCTCTATTTCTTCGATTCACACTTTACTTTCTCCACTCTTCTCCTCGTCTCCAACATCATCTTTCCTTCCTACTCTTTCCATCAATTATTATTTCTTTGTCTGACTTTCTCACTGTTTTCTACATTTCTTTCCCACTGTCTCTATATTTTCGTTTCTTTACTACAATCCTTCCTCATTTCTTTTCTTTATTATTTCTTTCCGCTCTCCTCTCTACTCTTCCCCTCCTTGATTTTCACACCTTTCTCCTTCCTTCTCCCCTCCCCTCCCCTCCCTACTACCCTATCAACCCTCCCAACACCCCTTCTGGCCTCGACCCAAACAGCAATCCGATATCACGTTACTCCTGCTGCCCCCCTCCCCTCCCCCCACCTCTGCCCCCCC
Organism: Petrolisthes manimaculis; assembly: GCA_034508575.1. Classification (NCBI taxonomy): domain Eukaryota; kingdom Metazoa; phylum Arthropoda; class Malacostraca; order Decapoda; family Porcellanidae; genus Petrolisthes; species Petrolisthes manimaculis. The sequence continues at coordinate 1,245 of JAWZYT010007185.1, read as the reverse complement.
CCCTCCACCTCTGTCCCCCTCCACAGTACTCCTACCCTCTCCACTTTCCCCTCAAGTACTCCCATTCCTACTCTCTCTTCCTCTCCACAAGTGCTTCCCCTTCTTGTCCCCTTCCTCTCACCCACTCCTATTCCTCCCCTCCCCCTCCTCTTTCCCTCCAGTTCTCTAATTTTCATTTCCTGCCATATTCTACTGGAGGGAGTGGTGGGTGGGGAGGAGCCTTTTTCTTTGCTATACTTTCCCTCACTCTTGTAGGTTAGATAGAATAGCATAATCAGGCAGCCTCGAAAGGACCAGTAGCTCTGTTGCTGTTTGAGTGTCCTTCGCATTCCTGACCCCCTTCTTTCCCATTCCTTTCTCATTCCCTCTTCGGTACATCATGCCTATTCCCTCTCTCCTCTCAATTTAGTTCTACAATTCCTGTCCTTTCCCTTCCTGAGCAATTTCATTCATTCCAGCTCCTTCCTTTCCAAATTTCAGTCCTTTCATTCCTGTCTCCTCCTTCTCCTTCTCCTCCTTCTCTTTCCCAGTACAGCATCTTTATCTCTCCACCTCCCACACTTTCACACCCTCTTACCATTACCAGTTCACTCAGTCTCTCTCCCCTCCTTCCTCCCTTCCTTCAATATCTCTCCACCCACGCCAACTCTCTCCTCTCTTTCAGTACCCCATCTTTATATCCCTCGTTCTCTCACTTTTCTCCTTCACCCATCCACTCACGTCTCTCCTTTCCCTCTCCACCTCCTCAGTTTCAATATCCCCATCTTTTTACTCCTCTTCTCTCCTCTCCTTTATTCACGCCCCCTCTGTCTTCCTCCCCTCTTCCTCTACAAAATCTCTACCTCTCCTTTTATTTCCTCAACTCTTTCTCCCCTCTCCTTTTTCGTCTTCATCGCTCCTCTCACGCCAGCACCACCCACTATTTCTCTCAAACCTTTTCCATTTCTTTCCCTTCTTAACTAACCACTTCCAAGCACTCCCCCATCATTATACCCCCTCTGTACCTCACCATACGTCCCCATCCCTTTAATAACAACCATCCCACTCCACTCCCCATCAGAACTATAGCCCTCCTCCCTCTGTGCACAGCTGGGGTTAACGCACACACACACACACACACACACACACACACACACACACACCACACACACACACACACACACACACACACACACACACACACACACACACACACACACAACAAAACACAACACAACATAACACACTCACACAACACAACACACA
>JAWZYT010007184.1:25000-35399 GCA_034508575.1 Petrolisthes manimaculis | reverse complement strand
GATGTCTGTTACCGTCACGAGGATCATTAAGGGGAGATTCTATTGTTGGTGAATTGGAAGGTCTGTGATTTGATTCCTCCAAATTATTCCAAGCAACAGACCATCATTATTTTTGCCAATCTGGTCCTGTTTCCTGACATGCTTTGGAGGAATCAGTAACCCTCTAATTCACCAACAAGAGAGTCTACCCTTAAGCTGGTAATAAAGTAAAGGCAGTCACAGTTGGCAAAATGAGTCTTTCGTGTTGTAGGTAAATTATTAGAAGGTAAAATTCGTTCCAATATTCGCTGCACAAAGGCACTAACAATATGATAGTCCTATTTTTAGATGACATGGGAAGAAACTGCAGCACTTAGTTCCCATCAATAACCAAACTCTATTTTGCCTTTGCAAGTCGAAGCATTCCTTATACAGATTAACAATTCTGAACAATAACTTAAGTACAATAATCACTGCGTGTCATAAAAAGTGAAGGAAGGGAGACTGTGGTGAGGGGGTCGTTTGTGGTTTGTGGTTAGGAGAAGTAAAGGGTGAGAGGGAATATCAGACGAGGGTGAGAGGAGGACAGAGCATGCAGGGGTAGGGTTAATCTTGGGTGCATGAGAGGCAGTGTTTGGGGATGGGTTGTTTAGGTTGAGGGTTGTACATGTAGGTTAAGAGAGAAGGGTTAGGACAGGGTGAGAGAGAAGGGTTAGAGAAGAGTGAGAGAGAATGGATTAGGATAGGGTGAGAAAGAAGGGTTAGAGCAGGGTGAAAGAGGGAAAGGAGAGTATAGTGAGAGGGAAAGTCTGGCAAAGAAGGGGAGTGTTAGAAAAGGATAGGTCCAGTGTGAGAGGGGCAGTCTATGGAAAGGGGTTGTCCAGGGGAAGAGAAGTAAGTCTGTGATGAGAGGGAATAACCAGGATGAAGGGATGTTGTTGTTGTTGTTGTTGTTGTTGTTATTGTTGTTGTTGTTGTTGTTGCTGATGTAGTTACTGACTTATTCATGTGTTGTCCGTACGAGCATGGTATGGTTATAATTCGCATGAAATAAGTATCCAAAAAGAGAAATAGGATTGTCTGCACTTGCTTTGCATCTCATTTTATACTTCGTAGCAATTTGACAGTCATCATGGGCATCATCATCATCATCATCATCATCATCATCATCATCATCATCATCATCATCATCATCATCATCATCATCATAAGTATCAAAATATTTAATTCTTCTTCTTCTTTAGCTCAAGAGTAGGTTGTAACTATACTGGTATCTTCTGTTTGTGGATAAAAACATGTGTGTACCGTATATACCTCTGACAAAATTATAAAAACACATTGCTAGTTACTTTATCGTTGCATAATCGTGCCGCACATTCTCTCTCATTTTCAAAACACAGATAAATGGGTGTGTCAGAATTTTGTCTTCTACTGTACAGATAGATTCCCTCCCTCGTTCATCACTCACTGTTATCAGCCTCTGAGGTATAATAAGTTCATGAATATCGACTACTGAAATCGAGGTGTTACTTTCCTGCTTCCATTACCCCACACTCCTTATCTCCTTCACTGGACTTCGAGGTGTTACTTTTCTGCTTTCATCACCCCACACTCCTTATCTCCTTCACTGGACTTCGAGGTGATACTTTCCTGCTTCCATTACCCCACACTCCTTATCTCCTTCCCTTAACGCTTCCAATCCTAAAGTCATTATTCCAGGTCCGGTTTCAAACATCAGTGAGAGAGGAGGACTCATTACCCAGAGTGATAAACTATAAGAGTGGAACCCCAAAATGTACAACATACAAGTGAATCGAATAATTATACATTTCTTTAATTCTACCTTCTGGCTGTGAGTGGTGTCTCCTCAGCTGGATAAAGTCGCCTGGAGTTAGTAATGATATATGCTGAAAGATAAAGCTTCTAGTTGAAAAGTTTACTGTACTATCCCCTTAAGTTAATGCTTGGTAGGAGGAGTTGACAACCCACCCCCCCTTACCTGCATGTATGTATGTTAAAAGTAGCCGTCTATAATAATAATATACTGTTTTGTGGGTCTATATTATTTTCACTGTTTCAGAACTGCATAAAAAAAAATATTCGAGTCGCATCACATAACGTCTCGTCGTCACAGTCCGTAAATTCCAAACAGAGAATCGAAACTTGAGTGACGAGTCTGGAAGTATCAATGAGGCAACTAGTATTCAGGAGGGGACGGGAGGGGTCGACTGAATTACTTGATTGATGATACGGCTACCCTTCCCCCTCCCCATTGCCCTCCCCCCCTCAAAAAAAAAAATAATAATAAAGTCTGGTCAGTGAAGGAAGAAAGATAGAACTCCAATGTCAAATTTTCATAATTACCGATCTATGCAACTATTGTCAATGTGTATTGTTATTGGTCTAAAGCCTATTATTATTTTCTAATCAATACAAGTAAGTACCTCCTTGTTAAGACATTCTGGTATTTTTTCAGAGCGATAATAAATTGCTTTTTATTATTCTCATTCAAAAAAAAATATATATATATAAACAAACAGAGGAGTAAGACATAAAGATAAATTGAGGGAGTGACTGGAACGAGGCGACTGCACACATCTTGCTCTTCTTGCACATCAAACAAACTCATCTCTCCCCATGCCAATTAACCAGTGTATTGTGCCCTGCGGAGGTTAGCAGTCAGGGCACGCCAGGACAGGGAAGGGAAAGGTATACTGGGCTGGGCGGGGCAAGACAGGGTAGGACAGGACAGGACAGACAGCAGGGCTAAGTAGGGTAAGACAGGACACAGCAGAGAAGGGAAGAGTAGCATAAGACAGGACAGAGCAGGGTAGGGAAGGATAGGGTAAGACAGGACACGGTAGGATAGGGTAGAGTAGGGCAAAACAGGGAACGGTAGGGTAGGACAGGGAACGGTAGGGTACGTCATAGCAAGGTAGTGTAGGACAGATAAGAGTTACTAAGACAGATGAACAACAATTGAAAGATGAATGAAAGTCAAGGCTTCGTTCGGGTTTAGGGTGAGGACGTGTCAAAGAGGAATATAATTTTATACTGTACCTGAGGACAAAGAAGATAAACAGTGCAAGAAAAGACAGAGGAATTAAATAGATCATGAATGGTGAGACATGTGGGTTAGATACAAGAATCAGTTGGTGCCAGAAGAGTCAGGGAAGGTAGCTGAAGGTATTGTAAACATAGACAGCTAATTCAGGAGTAGGGAAGTAGGGTTTGGGCAAGGAAAGTGGGGTGTGGGCAAGGAAAGTGGGGTGTGGGCAAGGAAAGTGGGGTGTGGGTAAGGAAAGTGGGGTGTGGGTAAGGAAAGTGGGGTGTGGGCAAGGAAAGTGGGGTGTGGACAAGGAAAGTGGAGTGTGGGTAAGGAAGGTAGGGTGTTGGCAAGGAAAGTGGGGTGTGGGCAAGGAAAGTAGGGTGTGGGCAAGGAAAGTAGGGTGTGGACAAGGAAAGTGGAGTGTAGGCATGGAAAGTGGAGTGTGGGTAAGGAAAGTGGAGTGTGGGTAAGGAAAGTGGGGTGTGGGTAAGGAAAGTAGGGTGTGGGCAAGGAAAGTGGGGTGTTGACAAGGGAGGTTGGGTGTTGACAAGGGAGGTTGGGTATGGGCAAGGCAGGACAAGACAGACCAGAGGCAAGGTTGGATGGATCACCTTAAGGGGAGATTCTTTGGTTGGTGAATTATAAGGTCTCTGATTTCTCCAAACTATATCGGAAAACAGACGCCCTCAATGGTACTAATAGGGCATCTGTTTCGTGACATAGTTTGGAGGAATCACAGACCTTCCAATTCATCACCAGCAGGAGACGAAGAGACGAAGGAAGGGAATTTTGAAAACTACGAGGTACCCAGCTGGTGGTAGTTCATCTCTAATTGGGACCAAATGAATGTTCTTTTACCCTCTCTTTATTTTCTCCTTACTGTCCCTCTTCCTCGTCCCTTTTCTCTGCCCTTCTCTTCTTTTACCCTCTCCATCAACTCCTTTCTGTCCCTCTCTCCCCCCCTCAGTCTCTCTTCTTGTACCCTCTCTTCATCTTCCCCTCTCTGTCACTCTCTCCCCCTCCCCTCCTTCTCTCCCTCACTCTCTCCTTCCTTCTCTGCTTTATTGTCCTTACATGGTCTTACACTCACTCTCTCACTCATTATTGTCATCATTACCTCGTTGCCTTGGGCTAGTGAAGTTATATTTATCATGGTGCTCTCTCTCTCTCTCTCTCTCTCTCTCTCTCTCTCTCTCTCTCTCTCTCTCTCTCTCTCTGTTTGATTGCTATACACACACACACACACACACACACACACACACACACACACACACACACACACATTCATGTATTCACACTAACGGCCTATGGTACTAAAATTCTAATTCCCATAATGCATTCCAAAGATAAACTTGCCAAAATCCACAGATGAAAGGAAAAGATTAATTGATTGATTGATTGATTGATTGATTGATTGATATTAGGCGCACCAACATCGAGGTCGTATAGCGCCAGATGAAGGTGATAGAGAGGTGAGACAGCAAGCAGGAAGGAAATAGAAAGAAAAGGGGGACAGCTGAAAAAATACCTACGTTACGGGGTGAAAATGAAGGAAATCTCCCCGACAAAAAATATATATCCCCTCCTGTTAAGAGAGAGAGAGAGAGAGAGAGAGAGAGAGAGAGAGAGAGAGAGCAATGTAAGATACAAGAATAATGATGCCCTGCTCAGCAACTCCCGATATCAACAGCAGGGGGCAGGCAGCAGTGGGGGGAAGGGTGGGGAGAGAAGAGTAAGAGGGAGAAGGGGGGGAGAGAAGAATAAGAGAGAGAAGGAGGGGAGAGAGAAGACAAGGTGATAGAGGGAGGGGAGAGAGAAAACAAGGAGGGAGAAGGAGGGAATGAGAGAAGACAAGGAGATTGAGGGAGAGAGAGGGAGGGAATGAGAGAAGAGTAACAGTAAGTGGCTGTCTATGATATGATGCCTTGGGGAAGGAAGGAAAGGAAGCAAGTGAGTGGACTAGACTGGTGTTGCTTCCATAACTCAAGCTAGTGAGAGGGAGACAAAGAGAGGAGGGTATAACGGGGAAGGGAGGTGGGGTGAAACTGAAGGAGATAGATGAAGAGATAAAGAGTCGGCTAGATAGATGTCCGTCCATGTGGGTAGATAGATAGAAAGTTAAATATATATATAGATAGATAGTTAGATAGATAAATGAATGGATGGATAGATAGATAGATAGATGAATGGATGGATGGATAGATAGTTAGATGGATAAATGGATGGATAGATATATAGTTAGATAGATGAATGGATGGATGGATGGATAGATAGATAGTTAGATAGATGAATGGATGGATAGATAGATAGTTAGATAGATGAATGGATGGATAGATAGATAGTTAGATGGATGAATAGATAGAGAGCTGAATGGATAAATAGATCAATATATAAAAGTAAAAATAGATAGACAGTTAGATTGATTGATTAAAGGTTGGATACATAAATGGATAGTTTTCATGATACATAATTATACAGACTGACAGATATACACTGAAATACACACAGACATGCAAGAGATACAGCGAGAACGAGATAATAAAATTCCGTTTAGAAAGAATAGGGGAATAGAGGTATAATAATAATGATATGGAAGGGAAGGGAGATAAAAGTAGGGGAAAAGAAAAGACGAAGAGAAAAGGAAGCAGATGAAAATTGGAGAGGAGAAAGACAAGAGATAAGAAGAAAAAGGAAAAAGAAAAGACAACGGACTAGAAAACAGAAAAAGGAAAGAAAAGGTAAAGGAATAGCATGAAGAACAAGAACATGAAGGAAAACCCTTCAAAAGCTCCGGCTCTTAATGATTCAAGTGAAATAATAAAATATCCATATGTAAAGGTCTCAAAAATATTAACTATGTTTTATCTGGATTTTCGTATTCATATGGTTATATTGAAATTTTGAAAATGAACCCTTTTTATTGAGGGTGAGCCCCTCGGATAAATGATTCAATGTCGGTAAAAGAAAATGGATGGGAGGAAGAGAGTGAGTGAGTGAGTGAGTCAGTTGAACCATTTTAGAAGTTGTCGCCCCAAGAACAACAACAATAATTACGATAAGACCTTGAGCTCTCGGCTGAGGCCGGAGCTAAAAAGGAAAGAAAAAGTACCGGAATAGAAAGAAGAAAAAGGAAAGAAAAGATACCGGTAACGGAAATAGAATGAAGAAATAAACAATCAATAAACAAGACAAGACAACGAGTGACAATTGTGGTAACTAAACAATCCCATAATAATAATAATAATAATAATAATAATAATAATAATAAAAAGGAACCCAATGTACAAAAGTTAACAGGGAATAACATCGAGGTGAATGGCCAAACTCACTCACTCCTCACTCCTCACTCTCTGTGTATATATATATTTGGGTAAACACGGGTTGGGCATAGGAAGGTGGAGCGAAACATTTGCACGCGATTCTCTGAGGGGGGGGGGAAAAATTGAGAGATATAATTCGACTGCCCCAGAATTATCACAATTACCCACAATCAACGAATTAACAACGCTGTGATGGTGCGGTCCAAAATGCTGACAGGATATTGGCTTATCTCGATTTGAACATTCACAACCGGAGGAGATGTATATTGTACGTATTGGCCAAGTATTTCTATAATGATTCTATTTTTTTTCTCCCTAGAGAGAGTTGTGTGTGTGTGTGTGTGTGTGTGTGTGTGTGTGTGTGTGTGTGTGTGTGTGTGTGTGTGTGTGTGTGTGTGTGTGTGTGTGTGTGTGTGTGTGCAATTTTGGCTTTCACATTTAAAAGGAGAAATGAAGAGAGAGAGAGAGAGAGAGAGAGAGAGAGAGAGAGAGAGAGAGAGAGAGAGAGAGAGAGAGAGAGAGAGAGAGAACAATTCTATCCATATCAACAGTAATCCTGAAGTCTTTGCAATGAGTCAGTTTTCCTTGCTCCACTTTTCCATCCTATATATACTACCTTCTCCTATCCTTTCCCTTTCTTAGTTAATCTTCCTTCGTCCAACATCCATCCTTCTTTCTACCTTATCTACCAAACTTTCTTGCTTCTTTAATATTTTTGTGGCGCCATCTGGTAATTCTTCACTCACTCAGGACAGACAGACAATACATACACGAATAACACGTTCAACAACCACCACCCATAGATTCGTTTAGACACACACTCACGCCATATCCTAATCAACTAACCAACCAACCAACCTTATTAGCCTCGTCCATACCTAGCCTCCCTCCACCCACACCCACACTCACACACACACCCAGCCTCCTTCCACCCACACACACTCACACCCACATCCACACCCAGCCTCCCTCCACTCATACCCACACACACACACACTCACACACACACACCCTCCACCAACCCACCCACTACACAAAGTCCTCCGCCCACATCCCACGCCTACACCCAAGTCATCATTCCCCCTCCCCCCAACCCACCACTCTGATAAATCCCAACTCCCGCCCACCGTGATAAGCCCCGCCCCCGCTATGTTGGGCTATCAGGTGAGGGCAGGTGATTAGCTCAGACCCTCTCCGGAGTCCATTAGCTGCGCTGAGTAAACAAGGGCCTTTCTCTATGTTGCGGGGGTGGGAGAGGGAGTGAGGCTGGGACTGGGAGGAGAGTGTGAGGGTGGTGTGGGGTTGGGAGGAGAGTGTGAGGGGGTGGTGTGGGTTGGGAGGAGAGTGGGAGGTGGGGAATAGAGTAGGAAAGTGTGAGGGTGTGGAGGAGTATATAGGCAGTATGAGGGGATTGAGGAGAGTAATAAGAGAGAGCAAAGAAGTATGAGGAAGGGGAAAGAGTATATAATATAGGGCAGAGTGAGAGAGTGTAAGAGAGATTGAGAGTGAGAGTGTGAGAGAGTGTGAGAGAGAGTGAGAGTGTGAGAGCGTGTGAGAGAGTGGAAGAGAGTAAGTCAGTGTGAGAGAGTGGGAGTGTTGTTTGGTGGGGGTAGCAAATAAAGAAAGACAAGTAAGGGGTGTAATAAGGGAAGGAGAGATTTGTGTTTGATGAAGGGGTAAGTCAGGGTGGGGAAGATGCTCGAGGGGGTTGTGAGAGTTGGTTTGTGAGGGTGTGATTCAAGGAAGAGTGAGTTGGGGATGTAATGAGGGTAAGAGTTGTTTAATGTAGGGGTAGACATCAGGGTATAAGGAAGATGTTTGAGTGGGTTGTGAGTATTGCTTGGTTGGTTGGTTTATGAGGGTGTGATTTAAGGAAAAGTGAGTTAGGGGCGTAATGAAGGAGTGCGTCTGAGTTGGCAGGTTGAGGTGTGTGTGTGTGTGTGTGTGTGTGTGTGTGTGTGTGTGTGTGTGTGTGTGTGTGTGTGTGTGTGTGTGTGTGTGTGTGTGTGTGTGTGTGTGTGTGTGTGTGTGTGTGTGGATGGGCAAGTGCAATGAAGTATAGAGAGGACTGTGTATTTAGATGGGAGGAGAGAGATAATATGATGAAGGGGTACGGAAGGGTGGGGCAGGCAGGGCAGGGCGAAGGAATGGGATCGCTGGAAGGGCAAATAGGGAGAGGAAGAGTCTGTATAATGAGGGAAGGAAAGTGGTATGATGAAGAGGTGTGTCTAGGTGTGGGTGTGTGTGTGTGATGGGGTGTGAGATGGGTGTGCTGTGGAGAGGAGAAGGGTGATGGGATTAATTTTGATTGAGTATGTATATATTGTGATAGTTGTAGGTATGAAGGTGAGAGGGATAGAGATAATAGTGAGTGAATGTGATGGGGGAAAGGAGCTGAAGGTAAGGTACTGAATGTGTGGGAAAGAGTGAGAAGGGTGTGGTAAAGGAAAGAAGGTGTGAATCATGAGAAGGAAGGAGTGTGAGGCTGGAAGAGTTGAAGCTTGTCTGAAAGAGGACGTGTGAACGAGTGAGGGGATTGAATTAAGTGTGTGTGTGTGTGTGTGTGTGTGTGTGTGTGTGTGTGTGTGTGTGTGTGTGTGAAGAAACATTTCCATAAATTTATTCTCAATATTTCTCAGGGGCATCCTAATAAAGATAATACGCACTATAACATATACTAAAGAATTACCTACATAAAAACACAGAAAGAATGCAGAAACATTAAGTCAATCAACACACGGCACATAATAATTTAGTAAATAGAGTTACAGATAAGAATCAGATATTAAACTTAACATATGGTGCATGGATGGAGGACTTTGGAGGAATATACTGATTCCTCCAAAGTAACCTACAAAACAAATTCTCCACTATAGTATACCGAGATGGGCTGTTGTTTCCTGGCTTGTATGGAGGAATCAATTTAATCTCCAGTTTGCCATATACAGATTATTTTCCCCCTAAACTCACTCAACAAAAATACGAGGTCATTTTCAATAACGAATGTAACTTGTGTCATAATGGATGAGGAGGAAAAGTTGGAAGCTAGGGAGATAAGGTAACGAATCTAATTATCTCTCTACCATAAAGATTGTTGAAAAGGAAAATAAGTATAATTTTAAGGAGATTACTTGTCCAATTACCAAGTTACGGCAAGTCATCCCAAGACTCCCGGAGAAGCGGATTCCCACACACCTTCTACAAACCTATGATCGTGTATGGGATTTGGTGGTGGCTTTTGATCCCTCCAGTCTATGCCACGAAACAAGCTCCTTCCATACAGGTGGTGTTTCGTGGCGACATTTGAAGGACTCGTTTACCTCCACTTTTCCGACTACAACACAGGGTCCCTTAACATCACCACGGGAAGAGTAATTTAATGACAGATTTATACACACTACCAACACGAGGTATTCCACACGAGTAAACACGAAGGGGACAAGTTGAACACCCTCTCTCTCTCTCTCTCTATCTATCTCTCTCTATCTCTCTCTCTCTCTCTCTCTCTCTCACTACCAACACGAGAATAGGCCAAATTTGAAAACATAATTGGAACAAGTTAATTAAAGGCAGTTTGGTTTTAGACAAGGCCACGAAGTATATCTCTTTCTTGGCCTTGGTTTTAGAGACTAACCACACGTTTTTTCTTGCCGGGTGAGCTGCTTATTCCATGTACAGTACACATATAAAACTCCTTCTCCCGCACCCCCTTAAAGAAAAGCATCATGTATTGGTTCTAGTCAGTATCTAAGCAGAGTGTCTAAGAATAAGCAGAAACCCTTCAATTTTACCGACATCTAGTGATCCCCTTATATACACCGATACCAAAGATTATATACATACAATGGAGGAAGATATATTTGTGTGTTATCTTTGTGGTGATCAGTAAAGGGTTTATCTCACGTGTGTCTTAATTGTTCGAGGGGTGGGGGTTATCGCCTTCCTACGGTGTTTGCAAAAAAATATGTTCAGAATTTTGGCGCCACTTTGAGCCCTTGTCATCCCCTTTCCTCTCTTCAGCTGTTCCTCCTTTCCTTCTTTTTTCTTCTCT
>JAWZYT010007184.1:0-22500 GCA_034508575.1 Petrolisthes manimaculis | reverse complement strand
GTGTGTGTGTGTGTGTGTGTGTGTGTGTGTGTGTGTGTGTGTGTGTGTGTGTGTGTGTGTGTGTGTGTGTGTGTGTGTGTGTGTGTGTGTGTATGTTTGTGTGTGTGTGTGTGCATAATCAACATAGAGGGTCAATTCACAGTTGTCTAAGTTTCCGAGCGAAGGATATTTTACTGGGTATATAATAATGTTTTCTGACTGCATATGTGTAAATTTTGATGACAGAACAATGAAGTGGTGGCCGAGGCTGTGAGTGGTATTATACAAGGTGTTAGTAAAGACTGAAATGTTTTGTTGGAACGTAACCAAACATAGAGCAGCTGCTGTGACGCTTGCCCTAAGACTGTTTATATAAAGTTCACTGGGGACTGAAAACACAGGTAGATAAGCAGTGGGACAGGGATGACAAGGTGAGAGTGGCAGAGAAGGGATATTTACAGGTGACTGATAGGAAGAACACGTAAGGAGTGATCATTGGAGGAAGACTCGTTTTTGGTGACAGGTAGTGAGTGACAAAAATACAGTCAGTTCACAGTTACCAATTTGGTTATACACGAAGGCACTACCTAAACCTAAAGTAAAGCTGAGAGTCATACAGTAACATAATCGATTCTATGTGATTTTCTATTCTATCTGTCGTTCAATACTCTTTAGATGTAAGGCTGATTGAACGGTACTTTCTTGGCAGATCACGATTTTCCCTATCTAATCTAGGAGTTACATTTGCAATCTTTCAGTGAAATGAAACCCTTCCTTTTTTCAGCGATGCATTGATGACAACCGCAAAACAATTCTTTATACAAGACGCTTGAAGAAACTTCCTCTTCACTGAACTGAACTTTTCTAAGGCTGTACCATGACTACCATCATGGGTAGTACCTTACTCAACGATGTTAACCACAACGTCTGGAGTTAACACTGATAATAAGTGGAAACAACGAATGTGTGCTATCTCTTGATCAGCGTCTTGCAGAACACCATTCGCATCATGCAATGGGTCAGTCTTGTTCCTAATTAGTTTTCTGGCATTCACGCGACCAAAGAACAACTCCTTTCGGTTCTCTTTACACAAGGTTGATATCCGTAGTTCCTTGTTACGCTTGGCTTAGTCTACAAGTAACCATACCTTCCTATGTAGGCAATTATAGTCACTGTATCATGAGAGAGAGAGAGAGAGAGAGAGAGAGAGAGAGAGAGAGAGAGAGAGAGAGAGAGAGAGAGAGAGAGACAGAGAGAGAGAGACAGAGAGAGAAGGCATACGGTGTTAGTCAGCCCCACAGGAGATTGCCACCACGACAAAGGGGAAGGGAGACAGCGACACAAAGAGGGAGAGAGACAGAGGGAGGAAGATAAGGCACTATACATCTCTATACATACCACCACTACCACTACCACTACCACCACCATATACTCCATTACTACCACCACTACCATCACTACCCCTGCCACCACTATCATCACCACCCCCTCACTACTACAACCACTACCATCAATACTAACACTAACCCTGCCACCACTAATACTTCCCCATCAACACCATCAACACCAATACCACCACCACCAACAAAAACAGCTACAAGGTAAAACTGAACGAACACACACACACACACACACACACACACACCAAGGTCACATGTGGGAGTTAATTAAATAGGTTCGAAACTCGCCATCATAATAAGTTTAAGATTTAGAGGGACCGACTGCATGTATTAACAAACCCAAGATAAACGTTTTGGAGCTTCATTACACTGCTAAGATTTAATAAGGTTGAAAAGACAGAACGTGAAACATTACTATACAAAGAAATTTAATAGTATGTTTTGAGACCAGGTACGCTTACTCCTACACACAGCTCGCGTTCTTTTATTGTTTTTTTGTTTTTGTTTTTTTGTCCGATGTCCTGAATATATACTGTAGTAGAGAATAGATACAGCTTCGTTCGTGTCGTCTGAAATTGAGTGTGTAGTGTCCGTAGGGTTTAACAATCGCTCGTCCGTCCTGCCGGGTGTTCCTGTGTCCTTAATTAACCGATCCCCAAATAAAACCAAGCCATTGGGTATTTGCATAGCTCCTCTTGAGAACCCATTGGCTGTGCATACCAAGTTTCATTGCTATTGTATTTAAAGTTTCGGAGTTTTCGTATACACACACACACACACACACACACACACACACACACACACACACACACACACACACACACACACACACACACACACACACACACACACAGACACACACACACACACACACACACACACACACACACACACACACACACACACACACACACACACACACACACACACACACACACGACTGTCAGATGAACACAGAGGCCCATACCCTTGGCCATGCTCATACCGGTACAAAAGCCCATTCGTATGTGTGTGCTCACGTGTGTGTGTCGGTGATTTTAGAAGAAGGGAGAAATTACACACACCAACGTTTTGGATTGTTGAAGTCCAGCCAGCGTCATAAAGCCCCTTCCTTCACTCTGGCCTTCACAGTTGGAGGAAAATTTATGCATCCTCTTCTTTACCTATCTCTCATGTTGTTGTTGAGCAGCCATGCGTATTGGTGGGTGAGTTTGTGTGTGTGTGTGTGTGTGTGTGTGTGTGTGTGTGTGTGTGTGTGTGTGTGTGTGTGTGTGTGTGTGTGTGTGTGTGTGTGTGTGTGTGTGTGTGTGAGTGTGTGTGTGTGTGTGTGTGTGTGTGTGTGTGTGTGTGTGTGTGTGTGTGTAAAGATCTGTCTGTGTTTTTGTTGTCTACCTTTGACTGGTTTCTGTGTAAGTTTCACTGCCTGTGTATGGGACCCAGTGTTCGTGTTTACGTGAATTTGTTTTAGTGTGTGTGTATGAGTGTGTGTGAACATAAATGTGTATAGAAATATGTGAGTACCGGTATGTGAATGAAAACAGGTTCTTGTCTATCATGAGTCTGCAGTGAGTGGTCTGTGTCATGTTTATTGACTTGAAATCCATATGCAGAGTCAGAACATAAAACTAAGCCCTTTTTTCCCAAATAAGGAGGATTATGTGCCCCAGTAAACTCAGCGGTACCCACAACAGAACCCTTATGACATACCTAAGAACACTTAAACGTCATAAACTAACCTAAGGGACAACAGAATCCTTAATTAAGTTCTATCTTTTAATCCAAACGAATCACCACCTTTATTTATCCCTATTCATAATATAACAACTTTTTTTTTTTTTTATCAAACGCAAGGCAATCCGATTCATTTATGGATAATAACCATGAAGAATTGGTGATGGAAACGATACCCACCAGAGAGAGAGAGATGGGATTCTAACAACTTAATTAATCTGTGAATTTTGATAAGGTTATTTGGTAGTGAATGGTGATCCAAGGTTTTGTCAAATAATTTCTGTCTAGTAATTAGTCGAATTACATAAGATACAAGCAGGTTTTCTTTTGTTTTACTGCAACATAATTATAACCCTGAATTGCTACCACACACAACACCACCACCACCACCACCACCACCACCACCACCACTACCCTCCCATATACCATCACCAGCATCAACAACCATTCTCACCATTAAACACACACACCATTAGCAAAACCAACGAACACAGAACACCCACTAACCCAACACAAACACATACACACACACACACCTCATACATACACCACCTCAACCACCCCAAGACACACACACACACAAACAAACACACACACACCTCATACATGCACAGCCAAAAGCACCATCTTAACCACCCTTAGACACACACACACACACACACACACACACACACACACACACACACACACACACACACACACACACACACACACACACACCTCATGCATGTCCTCAATACCTTCGCCCATGCACCGCCAAAAGCACCCTCTCAACCACACACACACACACAGACACACACACACACACACACACAGACATGCCACCCACCGCTACTCACCCAGCCCAACACAGCTCCAGCCAATATAGCACCTGGTTGCTACCTAGACAACACACACTCTTCCTGTTGGGAATGGAACGTCGGCCCATCTCGTTAATTTTACTGCTTCCGTGTTTGGTCCAACGCTTCAGTTTTATTACTGGTTGAAGGTTAAGGGCAGACGCATAAAAATGATGAGAATGAGAGGGATGCATGAACTGAGGGAGAGTATGAGTATGAAGGGGGCATGGCCAGGAAAAATCATGAAAATTGAAGAGAGGTGATTGGTGTTGGAGAGGGTCATAGGTCAAATGACTAGGAAAAAAAATGGAAGTAAATAAGACAGAGATAGAAGTAGTAGGAGAAGGAAAAATAAAATTGAGAGAGAAACAGGATTCGTGGAAGAAGATAATGTATGGCCAAGATAAAGATTCATCCTTCCCATTGTCCTCAGCGGGAAGAAGACGTCTACATAACCCACCTGAAGAAAAAAGGTCGAGGTAAGAATCTTGATAGAATAAAGGAGAGGCAATCAGTCTATCACAGAAGTTAGCTTGGCAGAACTGTATGTATATATCTAACCACCTCATCTGGAACTAACTAGTCTGTCAAGGAACTGTTAACTATATCACTCTGTTGTCAGACGAATCCATGTTTTTTTTATTTGGTTATCCTCCTGGTGAAACAGAAAAGAGCTACAATATTATGTAAATACTTCAGATCAATTTCTCACTCTTTGTTTCTCAATGGTGTTAGTGGTTAGTTGATGGTTAGAAATTTAAGAACCCTTTTGAAATCTTATTCTGGTTACCGTGGCGCCAGCAGTAGGACAACCAGATCTTATAATTAGTACAGTGGCAATCCAAAATTTGTATCCAGGTCTTATTGAAGTTTCGAATCATTTGACATACTTCAGTAGTGAGCCAATGACAACGCTTATTTTGTATCATATTTACTTCAGCTCGCTTCATACTCGATCAGGCTATTCGAAGCAAGCCTATGTATACATATTTTGGATTGCGAGTGTACAGTCACGAACACTATTAACTATCCAGGTGTGCTTCGAATACCTAGAGACAGTAAATAAATGCACAATAATATCTCCATTGGGATTATTTAGTTGGTGAATTGAACCGTTCAAAGCTTCAACTAGAACTAGAGCTGTATACTTATCAGTGCTCTTGACTGTACATTCAGTGATCATATCCCGAGCTTCCAATGCATGAGCTTATGTCCACAGGCTTCCAATGAGATGCTCTATTACACGCTATATGCAAATCCAAATTAATGGTGTTCTTACCTGGCAACAAGCTTCATATTCAAAGAGCATACAGTAGAAAATCAATTAATATTCTGTAAAGTTAGTCAGTCAGGAACACCGGCGGTCTAAAGGCACATAAATAATCTGCTTGTCTTGTAATGGTATATGCATGTGAAATTGTAGACTAAGAAGAAGCAAGAGTATAGAAAATTATATATATTCTACAGGCATAAAGAATGAAAATAATAATATACCCTCATACTGCCTTGCAAACACACACACACACACGCACATATACACACACATATATACACATACACTTACTTACACTTACATACACATACACACAAACTTACATACACACACACACATATACACGACTTTGTCCATGTATACAAAGACACAAATACCAGCATTAGCATAGGTTGGAGCTCATAAATAGCAGCTTCCGTACTACCCCAAGACAGAGGCGATTCACAGATGTTACTCACTGCAGGCATAGCTACTATTAACCCTACACACACACACACACACACATACACAAATACATACACACACACAATAATAAATCACACACACACACATTCAACATACACACACACAAATACATACACATTCAACACACAATCACACACACACACACACACACACACACATTCAACATACACACACACAAATACATACACATTCAACACACAAACACACACATAATCACACATGCACACACACACAAAGATTCCACTCCCACACAAATTCAACACACAAACACACAATGTACACACACACACACACACACACACACACACAAACACACAATCACACACACACACACACACACACACACACACACACACACACACACACGGGTTTTAGGACCAGCTCTGTACATTGGTTCCGGAGTGGACGAGGATATGAGCGTGGTGTGTCAGTGGTCAGGTTCCAATACTTCCTCCATCACACACGAAGGGATATCTGATTGGACGTAGCCTATAGGTGGGGCCAAGACATACATGCATACAATATATACGTACAATACATACATAAATTATATACATACAATACCATATATACATACAATATATACATACAATACATACATACAATACATACATACAACATATACAATATATACATACAATACCATACATACAACATATACATACAATACCATACATACATACAATATATGCATACATACAATAAATATACAATACAATACATACAATACTGTACAATACTCCTACTGGCAAGGGTATATACAACTGCTTTGGAATGAAATAATGTTCCAGTTTGTATTTACATTCCATAACCCAAGGGAGGTTTGGGTCGTACAAGTTTTCTTTTAAAATGAAATTCTTATTGTTTATCCACATTTGAGTATCATAACTTAATCGACACCTAAAAAAAAAGCCTTATCTCAATTGATTTCAGTCGTCTCATTCAATCTCCCTCACAGTTCTTATACCTATATCAAAATGAGAGGAAAACAAGCAAACAAAACTAACATTTTCATAGCCACAGAAAAAAAAATCGAGAAAATAACAAACAAACAGGTATGACTCTCAATGATACTGTCACCTTCCCCTGGTCAAACTAAGACTTCCTCCATCCTATAATTTATTCCGGGGAGGCCAGAGGACACCCGCGAACCTAAACGGAGCAAATCTGATCCGATGACTGATGATGAAGGACACAGAACAAACTGAATATACACTACCATAATGATCCCTTAAGTACTCTGTGATCGTGTATGAAAATTGGAGGCTTCTGATTCCTCCTGACCATCCCATGAAACATGCTCCTTCCTTGTAGGTGGTGTTTCATGACAATATTTGAAGGACTCGTTTAACCCCAATTTTCTGACTACAACACAGGGTCTCTTAAGTCTTGTACCTTTTCCTGTGACATGTAAGGGCCACGTGATGTAGTTAGAAAAAATTGGAGGTTCTTAAGTCCTTCAAACAGTGTCACTAAACGCCACCTATATTGAAGATGCTTTGTTTCGTGGCATAGTCAGGAGCAATCAGAAGCCACCAAGTCTCACACACGATGGCAGGGTCCTTAATCTCCTGGGTGTGTGAATTAACGACGTATAATCCTCAGTAGGGAAATTATCTCCGCCTGGGATGAATAGGTTCAGGCTTATTGATGATGTCCGTCTGTCTCTCTGTCTTTATCTCGGTTGTATTTGGTTGTAATGTGAATTTATGCACTTGCAAATATTCATGCCACTTTTTTTTTTTTTGGACAAGATTTGTTTGAGGTCAAGAGGGTAAAATATTGGTTCATACTACGTTTTTGGATTTGACGGAGGGGGGAAGAGGTCGATTTGATTCCAACGATGCATTTCCCCAAAGTTTTTTCTTGAATGTCGAAAAATGTGAGACAAAAAAAAAGTGACAAAGAAGGATGCAACTGGGTGACTAAGGAAAAGAGATGAATGGCCACACACACACATACACACACACACACACGCACACACACACACACACACACACACACACACACACACACACACACACACACACACACACACAGGGAGAGAGAGAGAGAGAGAGAGAGAGAGAGAGAGAGAGAGAGAGAGAGAGAGAGAGAGAGAGAGAGAGAGAAAGTCACTACAACAGCTGTCACTTCAACACATGTCACTGCAATACCTGTCACTACAACACCCATTTTTACAACATATTTCACTATAACATCTGTCACTACAATACCTGTCACTACAAAAAAATTGAAAACACATATTTACACAAACACAGTGTTCAAAGGTAAACATTTAAGCCAAAACTTGTTTTCACCACAATGTAAATTAGTATGTGAACCTGAGGATATTTTCAGATCCTGGATTTACTACATACATACATACATACATACATACATACATATATACATATATATCATCTCATTCCTATATATATTCATCCATCCATATGTACCGCAAAAAATCATCCATTTCTAAGTAACTTAAGGGGGTAATTCACTTATGTTACATTGGAGTGCCATGATTCCTCCAGAGTATACCAGGAAACAGGTCCAGAAGAGCAAAAATAATGATGTTCTGTTGCTTCGAATAGTTTGGAGGATTCAGTTGCTCCAGATTTACCAACACAAAACTTTCCCCTAAAGTACACTACCTGTTTCTTAGGTCTATTACATTTTTTCAATTTCTTGGCTGTATTTAAGTAACCGCATTCATTAAAGTGTTTCACCTTCGACCCTATGTTATAAATTTAGCGTATGGGTGTAAGTAGACATTAGTGTGGTGTGCGTGTGTGTAGTTTCTGCATATATTGGGGCAAACTGACCATTACAGTCTCGCATCTCTTCTGCCTTTACCACTTCCATCACTGGCTGGCTCCTCTACTTATCCTTCCTTTTTCCCTCCGCGTTCCTCGTCGTCGTTTCTCATTTCTTTCCTCTCCTCGTTCATCTTTTTTTTTTTTTTTTTTTTTTTTTTTTTTTTTTTTTTTTTTTCGTCCTTCACTCCTCTCCTTTACCCTTGCCCCTTCTCCGCATCACTCGATTTATTTTCTTTTACTATTTTCCCTCCTCTTTGCTTCTGTTTGCTATCCTTGTCCTTTCCTCTTCTTTTCCTCCTCCTCTTTCCTTGCGATTCTTTCACTCTTTTCCTACATTATCCTTTTATGTAGAATCTACACCTATTCTACCTCAGCCCAACACACACACACACACACACACACACACACACACACACACACACACACACACACACACACACACACACATTTCTTCTGTTATTATTATTATTATTATTATTATTATTATTATTATTATTATTATCATTATTATTATTACACACACACATACACACACACACATTTCTTCTGTTCATTCTTATCATACTGGAGCTACCACACCCACAAGTATTCCTGCCCCACCCTCAGACACACCCACCCCATCTCTCAAATTGTATCCCTTCTTTCTTTGGCCTCTCCCAACACTTACCTCCTCCTCACGACCAACCCACCCTGCCACCCATCCCTACCATGATATACCTTCCTTCCCCCCAACCCACCTCTCCTACCCATCCTTCCCCCAACACCCTATTTGCCTTCCCACAGAACCTATACCCTCCTCTCTCACCCTTCCTTCCCCCAACACCCTATTTGCCTTCCCACCTCTCCTACCCATCCTTCCCCCAACACCCTATTTGCCTTCCCACAGGACCTATACCCTCCTCCTCTACCCATTCTTCCCCCAACACCCTATTTGCCTTCCCACAGGACCTATACCCACCTCTCCCACCCATCCTTCCATCACTCCCACCCTACTCGCTCCTCCCCACACACGCCCACTTTTCCACCCACCCCTGCGCTAACCTCACATTATGCAAACGACCGCCTCGAATTCATTACCAATCTTTTGTGAGCGCTGTGATATATCCGCGCCGCCTATGCAAGCTAATGATCGGACCGGCCCGGATATAATTGGCCCGGACCTTAAACGGTGTGACGGGAGTGGCGACCCGACAACCCTCTCGCGTACGTGTTTGGCTTATATCACGGTCGGGGCTACCTCGCCGCCACCTCCCGCCGCCCTTCCATGGACCTTCCCTGCCTGCCACCTTTCTGCTCTGACCCACACACCGTCGCCGCTTCCATATCTGTTCACGCAGCTGTTGACTACAATTGATTAAATAAATAATAATTATAATAACTTTGACTATCATTGCTAACAACCACCGAAATTATTGTCATTTCCGCCATCACTGTCACCACTGCGACAAGAACACAGAGAACAGGTGATGCCGCTGTCACATCTGCTGTCACTGCCACCATCATCATCACTACCACAACTGCCACTTATGCCACAATCCCACTAGATACCGCGGAAGATAGGAAATTCACCTCTGAGTGTGGACGAATGATCAAATGCTCAATATAAAATTCTGTAGGTAAACAAAAAGGTGTAAAGGATAACAGTGTAACCTAAATGTCACCTGTGTGTTTGCATCAGATGTGAGTAATCCAACGTCTGTTAAGGAACTAGTATGGAGACGAGTGAAAGCACAGATGATGATGCAGGTGGTGGGTGGATGGACATTGAAGGAGAGAAACTGTGACACTAACGAAGAGGACTGACTGAGGCACTGATGAAAGGTTTGTCTTTATTGTCTTATTTTCTGAGCAGAGAGGAACTGTGTCCTTCTAACAAAACCTAAGACGTCTATTCCATACATGTGTTGTTGTCCTAAGCATTTTGAAACGAAACATAACCCCAACATTCTGGAGACATGCTCTGGATAGATAACTGCCCGAGTTCTATGAGTGATAGCATTCATTGTACAGTACATCCATATACCTCTCTCATATTCATTACCTTCAGTGTCACATTCCCTTTCTGACAACCACCACAACTATCTCCATCATCCATCACCACGACAATATTCTCTCCTCATCTCAGGGGGCTGCAACAAACATGGAAACCCGTCCCATACCTGTCAACCTCTCTCTCGTTATCCTTTCCCTCCACCACCAACACCATCACCACCACCACCAACAACAACAACAACAACAACACCATCACCACCACCACCAACAACAACAACAACACCACCAACACCATCAACACCAACACCACCAACACCATCAACACCAACACCACCAACACCAACACCACCACCACCACCACCACCATCACCATCAACAACAACACCAACACCACCAACACCATCAACACCAACACCACCAACACCATCACCAACACCACCACCATCCACCACCACAGCATGAAATAAGTATCCTATCACAACCTCGTATCATCACCACCACTCACTTTGACCTGAGTTGAAGTCTCTACTCTGTCGGCAATGTCTCCTCTAATTACGACTCTGATTCACTCTCCGCTCCTCTTTCTCGTAGCGTGTGTGCCACTCGTGTAAATTTCAGCACCTCGCTTTACACCCGCCTCTTTTCACCTATTCATCACCCACACCATCACCACCGCCACTCACCCCATGCACTTTTTCTCCCACCAGAACTTATCACAGCTCTCACTTTTCACCCTCAGCACAGTCATCCCATTCCGACCACTCACCTTATACTCGCGACCACCACCATCCCCATCACTACCATCAACACCAACTCATAACACACCTCATCACTAACAAACCACATTACCAACCCAGGCGCTACCTCTCTGTCATCACTCCCAGTATGGCATCTCCGCCTTAGTAATTTCCTCGCAGTTTTACTCAATATATCTGGTAATAAGACTGAAGAGGCCCTGAGAGTGTGTGCTAAACAACAGAGGCTCAGATGTGATAGATGAGAAGTGGGACGTGTAAGGGAAGTGAGACTGAGCGAGAAAACTGCGAAGATACACACACACACACACACACACACACACACACACACGAATGGAGACCAGACGTGTGGTATATAAACAAAAGGTAGGAAGATTTACATACAAAGGAGCTAATTAAGAGAGATGGCGGGAAAGATACAGTACATGAAGGAATGAAGGGCAGACGTGTGGTAAATAGATAAAAAGGAGGAGAATATGCAAGGGAGTTAACTAAGAGAGAGAGAGAGGCCGGGAAGTTATAAGTAAGACTGCGGGTGTGAGAGGGAAGCTGCATGTGCAAATGAGGCAAGGCAGACAGACGTGTGATAGATGGGAGGCAGGATGAGGGCTGACCTAAGATGGAGCTTTTTTATTTATTGTGCCTCCTGATCGGACTCTTGAGACAGTTTGTGTCGGCTCTGGTCTGAGTTGCTTGCTCTAGTACTACGCTTTCCTCTCACCAATGAATTGAACATGTAAAGTTACTCTTATACACACACTAACTATAACCTCTGCTGGCTGTGGTGAAAGGACGTTTGTTTCAACTTCTTTTTTGTTTTGTTTTGTTACATATCATTTTACTCGAGGGAAGAAGATTTATATAAGAATAATCTGATTTAGTTTATATTGTTTTATGCATATACAGCCAATCTTATTATACTTGTTTTGAGGGGAGAATTTATATGCAGTTGTTGTTGTTGTTGTTGTGTTGTTGCAGTGACGAGTTTTTGTGAGGATGCGAAAGGTAAACACCCTGACCGGATTACAGTCATGAATTATTTACGAGTTGCTCCCGGTCACCTGTACTTGATATTCAATGCACTCAGAATATCGATCATACTGACACACACACACACACACACATACAAATACATACACACACACACACACACACACACACACACACACACAGACACACTCACACACACACAGACACACATACACACACACACACAGACACACACACAGACACATACACATACACATACACACTCACAAACACACACACACACAGACACATACACACACACACACAAATACACACACACACACACACACACACAAATACACACACACACACACACACACACATACACATACACACACACACAGACACACACACACAAATACACACACACACATACACATACACACACACACACACACACACACAATAAGCAGAGTCTAACAAACAGTGTACGAATATGGGACTGTAATTTACCCCCCTTTTCCTGTCTACCTAAACCTAGATCTGAAATAATTAAAAACCATAAAAAAAAACTACGCATTTTCCACCTAACCAACCATTCATTAGTTATATCCATATCCTAATTTCCTAACTCACCCAATTCTTCATAATATTATCTCTACCTTTCGATCTCCCTCATTTCTCTGTATCATATAATTCTTACTAGACTTCTCCCATTCATATTCGAGTCACTCACTTCCCTGCCCACACACACACACACACACACACACACAATCAATCTTCCAGTCACTCATCCCATCATGCCAACTTTTCCACTCCATCTGTGACGAATGTTTCCAAGTTCCCTCATTCATTCACTCGCTCGTTCACTCTTACCAGTTCATTTATCTAATATATTTACAATAGCTAGCTAACTCTCTATCTGTCTCCCTCTGTCTGTCTGTCTGTCTGTCTGTCTGTCTGTCTGTCTCTCTCTCTCTCTCTCTCTCTCTGTATGTCTGTCAGTCTGTATGTCTGTCTGGCGGTCTGTCTGGCGTTCTGGCGGTCTGTCTGGCGTTCTGTCTGTCTGTCTCTGTCTCTCTCCCCTCCCCCCCCCCTCTCTCTCTCTGTCTCTCTCTCGCCTCCCCCCCCCACCTCTCTCTCCCTCCCGCCAGCCAGCAAGAGGGCAGTTAATGGTGTTGATGAGCGTGGAGGCCCATATCACCTTACCTAATGCCCTGGTTCGGGGACGGAAATGCCAGGGGTGATGATGACCCACTAATCAACTATTATAACTCGCTGCTGCACGCCTTCCACATTTGACACGAGCAATATAACAATTCACAACGCCTTGTCCTGACCTACACTTTGCCTCAATGACACTTTCGCTCACCGACATATATACTTTTTTTTATTTTCTCCCTTTTTTTTTTTTTTTTTTTTTTTTTTGCTCTACAGTGGATGGAACAAGGTCTATAATGATGATACCTGAAGATGCAGTTTGTTACGTGAAAGTTTTTTTGTTGTGAGTAAAATTTCCTGTACTACAAATTTCCTAGAGTAACTTTCTGCTACACTTATAAATAAATGGACACACACATTATTTGAAAAAGTTTGCATAAAGAAATAAATTTGCTTTGATCGGAAAAAATATACGATCAATACAAAACTGCACAAATTTTCAAAAATTCCTCCTGGCAAAGAAAATATATTAAACTGGAATTATATTTTGTACACTTTGCAAGATATTTATACTCTTTATTTTACTGTATTAATTTAAGTGTATTTATTTAAGTGTACAGTTTGTACACGTAGGAAGAGAACATTATCTTTGCCAGAGTAAACACATTGTACATTTTGTCAGTGGAGTACATTGTAAATTGTATCTAGTGCAACACATTTCTCTGCTAGATACAGCAACGATTGTATATAATTGACAAGGGTGAGATGTGCGTGATAATACAAAGGTCAGATGACAATACAAGAATACAATAGAACACTAGTGTCTTGGAAACAGATAAAGACATTGTAGTTATAGTAATACCAAGTCTCTGAGCTTCCGCGGTGAGAATATCTTAGTATGATACATATGTATATAATTATTGTAAATGTTTGTTTCGGTAATGTCCTTGAGCGTTAGTCTACCCAATATGAATAGAGTTGGTAATTTGTTAGATCATAAATCTTCAAGAAGTTCAAACTTTACTGAATTCTGCTCTGAGCTAAAACATGCCATGCTTGGTCATCACTTTTCTCTCAACAAGCACACTCTAAACTTGGTAGTGATTAGACAGACGCCTTTGGTAGGTGGAGCTTGAAGGAGGACCGACAGGTTATTTTTAGTAGACTGAAAAATGCATCCGGGAGTAAACTGACGGTTGCTAAGACAAACATTTAGCGTATTTATGAGAAGAAAATTACTGTTGGTGTGACTATATCAGGGTAAACAAGAAGAGTGTATTTTCTTACAAAAGATATAATTATGTTTAACAAATACAAAAATACACATCCGTACACCAATAAATTTATAAGATGATCGTGTTGGAGAATAATAAAGTAAGTCCTAATAAGATCAGCGATAGGTTTACGAACAAAGAGAGGAGGTGTAAAAAAATTGTGTTGCCTTAAAGAGAAGCAAAGGGCGTGAAATTAGCAAGTATAAAGGTACTCGATAACTCAGCACTGCAGCATCATGCAATTACTGCAACACATCTTTATTTACACCAACAGTTGCCAGGAAAAGTTCACACCCACTCTCAAAGGTTCCCTGACTCATAAAAATGGGGATGTCTCGAATCAGTGACGATTTGTATTCAGTCATTTACTTGTATGTATGTATGTATAAAAGGAGTACACAGACTTTCTATAGTATAAAATTAATGTAATCTACAATGCTGTGAATCTCTGAAAGGTAAGAGGAGGGAAGGGAAAGTCTGTTGGCGAATGGGGTTCCTATAACTTTATGAAACTATGTATAAATATATATAAATATTCTTAACCACACTCTTCGAACGTGTGTGATAACTCTTGCAAACAAAATGGTTCTTATGGTGCAAAGACTTTAAAAGGCATCTGTTTCAGGCCACATGTTATTTTTTTTTATTTTTTTTCAGAGTGTGCAACAGGAGAAGGTAACCGAACACCTGTATAACTGCCTCTTTGTACTTGTACGCAATTACTCTTCTAATTAATTAATTTTCTGCTACTTACACATCCAGCAATTTTGGTAATGCTACAGCGAAAGTCATTACCTTAATCGCCAATAAGCCAAATTAATTTCAGTACCTACAATTACTATTTGTTTTTTTTGTTTTCATTTTGCTTCCTGACTGACTTCCTACTGGACTTACTTCACAAGGCCACGAGTGTTGTTGTCTTTCGGTGCATCACATTCAATAATAATTTTGTGACTAGCTGCAACCGTATCACACTGTATCAAACCCCGTCCTGACCACATCAACCCCACCACGTCCACGCCTCACCACATCATTCTCATCTCACCAACCACATCTCGTTTACTGGACTGAACTACCACTACATCACATCCCAAGCTACACCCCCTCCCCCCCATATCACACCATCTCATCCACTTTCCAACTCACCACGTCCCATCTCAATCACATCCTGTTCCACCAAAAAGAAGACAGAACATTCAAGCAACTCTCGACTCCATATCTCAGTACAGGTGCCAGTATCAACCCTTAATTATCCACAAGTAAAGTCGAGACAATCATGATAACACACAACAAGAACTTTATCTCTACAAAATAAAACTTAGGAGTGTTTTCTGGTGATGGTAAAGAAATATGTGGCATTCGTCCAACATCAATACATAAACCAGTAACCGTTTGTGAAGCTTAAATAAAAAAGTGTTTATAAGCCTCTGGACGACCGACAACAAGCAGACTGTGAGTTTAATAGAGTGAAAACATTAAAAACATAATTAGCAATTTTTCACAACAAATAGCCACCGTATATTTCTGAAACATATGACTCATATTATTTCAACAAGTCGCCTCATTCGTTACGGACAAAACTTCGCCTCTTGACAACATCTTACAATTTTCGTCGACCCTCATTAATCAAAGAGTCTCATATTTTCCAATTATGTTTTGCTCTCGCCCTAACCCAATAAGGAAATTCTGGGACATAATAAATCTCGACTTTTCCCTCCTCCATCCCTTTCTCCCCAGTTTTTTTTGTACTTTCTCCCCAGTTTTTTTTTGTACATCTTGGCTTTTTCCCCCTTCCCGATATCCCATTAGGGCGGGTCCAGCTTGAGTGGAGGTGGTGGCGACAGATGGTGAGCCGAAGCCAGAGTCACGTCCAGGAATTCTCATTACCTTTATGAAGATAATAACCGGGTGCTGGGCGTTGCCGCGTTCGTATCGCCATGCGTGGCTTGTCTCGCTCGTAAATTAAGAAAATACTGGGAAAATAATACTTTATTTCCCACCCCATCTCCGTGACTATCCCGTTCACCTTTATTTAAGATCTGACAAAATACCACCAAGAAGCTTTAAATTAAAAAATGCTTGTTGGATAAAGATACAAATACCTCTCTTTTTCTCAATCTCTTAGTATCTTCTCTTACATGCTTGTGATAATAAACCAACATCAGATCTACTTGTATACATCAATAGATCCGGGGTTGAATTGTGCTTGTTTGATCATAATGTATCGTGTGTATATACTGTAGTGCAAGATATACCTATAGAGAAGAAAAATTAATATAAGCAAAGATATTCCCGACAAGCAACACAAGATAATGATACAAATGATACCAAGGCGGATATACAAAGATAAGTTAATGAGTCAGTTAAGATCATTTTCCCCATCACCTTCTTCCTGTTATTACCATTAACGTTGTATTAAGCAATTACTTGAGAGCTCCGTATCACAGTAGCAGATTATTTATGGCTACTGATTCCTCGAAAATGTGCCATCAAATTATTTTAGTAATAGTAGTAGAAGTAGTATTGAAGTAAATAGTTGCCATCAATTTTAGTAATAGTAGTAGAAGTAGTATCGAAGTAAGTAGTTGCCATCATATGTAGTAATAGTAGTAGAAGTAGTATAAAAGTAGCAGCCATTAAATTTAGTAATAGTAGTAGAAGTAGTATCGAAGTAAATAGTTGCCATCAATTTTAGTAATAGTAGTAGAAGTAGTATCGAAGTAAGTAGTTGCCATCAAATGTAGTAATAGTAGTTGAAGTAGTATTGAAGTAGCTGCCATCAAATGTAGTAATAGTACTAGTAGAAGTAGTATCGAAGTAAGTAGTTGCCATCAAAAGTAGTAATAGTAGTAGAAGTAGTATCGAAGTAGCTGCCATCATAAGTTCTATAAACATTGCATTATAAACATCCATTCAGTAAAAGGAAAATATCTAAAAATTAAAAAAGAAAACAAAAACACTTTAGGCCTGGATGACCCTGTAGGATGAAGGAGAAGGAGATAGAGAAGTAGAACAGATAAACATATAAAAGGAAAGGAAAGGAAGGGACAATTGAAGAACTAATAGGGAGTGGCTGGAGACGAAGGGGTGCCAAAACCTTTAAAGTAATTTCCACAGTACAACAACAATAACAATAACAACAACATCGCAGGCGAGAGAGAAAGACACACACAGACAGACAGAGACAGAGAGACAGATAGATACAGACAGAAACAGACAGACAGACAGACAGACAGACAGATACACAGACAGAGACAGAGAGACAGATAGATACAGACAGACAGACAGACTGATAGATAGATACAGACAGAGACAAACAGATAGACACAGACAGAGGCAGACAGACAGAGAAAGACAGACCGACTGACAGACAGATACACACACAGAGACATACATACATACAGACAGACAGGAGAGGAGGGGTGAGTAGTAGAGGAACACTAATAATGGCCTAGTGTCTGGCGTGAGTAATTCCCCCTCACACACTCTCACTCCCACACTGCTATTACTTTACCCCTACTACTACCCCTACTACTACTACTACTACAACTAATAGACTCTCTCGTTGTCCGTCTGTCTTTCTCTTCTCTTCTTCCTTCACTCACTCACTCCCTCATACTCGCATCCCAGTGTCGTGTCTGTCTCGCTTCACTCTCATCGAATCCTCAATGTCTGTCTGTCTCGCTTCACTCCTCCCTCACACTCGCATCGCATCCCCAGTGTCTGTCTGTCTGTCTCGCTTCACTCCTCCCTCACACTCGCATCGCATCCAGTGTCTATATCGCTTCTCTCATTAGTTCATTCCTTTCACTCTTCCTACGGTATTTCATTTATTATTATTTTTATTTTTACGGTCACACCCTTTTATATTTTATTATTACACCATTTTTTCACACCCTCTCTTTCGATCTCAATTATTTAAGGGTCACATTCATTCATATCTGTTATTCCTGTTTTTCACTCTTGCACTGTTATTTTCACTTTCATTCTTTATTATTCGATCACTTACTTTATTATCACTCTTACTTTATTATTCTATCACTCTTTATTATTCTTTCACTCTTACTTTTATTCCTGCTCTGTTTTGGCCTTCCATACTACTCTCTCATGCTACATATATTTTTTTTTCTGTGCTTTCAAATTTCCATTCCCCCTCCTCATTCTCCTCATTTCACTGACCTTATCATTTTACTCTCCATCCTTGCCTCATTTTCCTTAATCATCCTTCATCATCGTTCACAAGTCCGTGCAATCCAACACACTCCCTCCTAATTTCACTCGTCATCCATTTCCTTCACTCTTTCAATCAATATTTCCATCCATTCGTTTTTGTATTAGCCTAATAATGTTCACCAAACTATTTCCTATTCACCAATCCCTTTCTGACATGTTCTCCAAGTTCTCATGTATGTACCAAGCAAGCCATTGCCTCACAAACCTTACTAACTTCCACTCACGACTTCAATGTTTTTTACTTGCTTACTCCTTCCCCCCAGTTACCAGTCATGATTCTCTCACACTTTCATACACACCACCAACCAGTCCCTCCCTCCCTTCACATTCCCACCCATCATTTCATCGTTTGTCTCTCTGAAGTCTCCAATTCTAGCTTATCTGTAACATTTCTTCTGAGTTACACACTTCCTCCTGTTCCTTCTCCCTCTCTCTCTCTCTCTCTCTCTCTCTCTCTCTCTCTCTCTCTCTCTCTCTCTCTCTCTCTCTCTCTCATTATGCGGTACAGTTGGTGGCGTGTAAATATTTCTTTCCTTAAGTATTTACTTGTATCTGTGGCTGTATTACTTTGTGGGAACTGTATATGAGTTTTTATTCGTTGTATATCTATTCTCTTCATAACAATGTAAACTTTATTACCGCCGAATAACTTCTGTGGTTTGTGTGATTATTACATGACGGGCTTTCCACTGAACTCTCCTTTTGACTCAAGTGGTAAGACAACACACCTTTATAATAATGTAACACAACAGTCAATATATTGGTGGTTTCAAGATGATGGATTCAAACTATCATATTCTAATACTCTTCTACTTTTATCATTGTGTACGTCTTCTGTTGTAATGCAATCTCAATATATTTCCCGTGGCTTTTGGAATAATCACAGTCTTATCCCTACATGTTTTTTTATATTAAGTTGGTGCTTTGAGTAAGACCATTTGTATCCCTCTCTTTGGTGGTGGTGGAGAACAAAACGCACCTGATGACGTGCAGTGGAGGAGGAAGCAGCCACAATCAATTCCCCTGAGAACGAGAATCCCGGACACAAAACCTTCAATCACCTCGGCGGTAACATGACCATCCAGGGATACACGTAGGTACTGTACACTCTACAGACATTACGCACGTTTACGCTACCTGGAGTTGGTTGTTGTGGGGGGGAACCATAGATCATCTTGGATTGTGGCTACTGTGGCTCTCAGCATCCATTTACTCTACGCTGCCAAGTCCTTATGGCAACTATTATCCACGCACCTGCGAATCTCAAGTCTCCGGATGGCTAACTAAGCTATGTATTTATATATATGTTTTTTTTTTTTTTTAAACTCTGGTAAAGGCGTGTGGGAATCCTGCATGTGTGTGCTCGGTGTCTGTGAGATTGTGTTCGAGGATTCTTTCCATCATGTGGGTGTTTAGTGTCGCCTGTAATGCTGGCTCTTTTATCTCCTCTTCTTCCTACTTCATCTGTCTTCCTATTCATCCCTCCTATTCTTGAGTGTTGGTGTGTCTTGTGTCTTGTTTCCTTACTCATCATCCATCTTTCCCCATTTCCACTTTTTGTTCTCTCCCCTTCCTGCTCTCCATCATTCGTTATTGCTCTGCTTTCCACTGTTCCTAATTTTATTTGTAACTCATTCTAGCTCTACCTTTCACTGCACATTCCATCCGTCTCATTTCTTTCTCTTTTCTCATCCTTCCTTTCCATGTATTGCCTCCTGCCTCCTTCATCTTTCATCTGCTTTCACTCATTATTCATGTGTTTTTCATGTGACATCATTCCAGGTTGACCCCTTCATCAATTTAATTAATCCTTTTATGTCTCATCTACTTCGCTCCTTCTATCTCATTCGCATCATTTATTTTCCTACTGTCTCCTATTCATATTCTGTTTTCATTTAAGGGGAGCACCTCTTACTGATAAAATGTAGGACTAGTACTTCCTCCAAACTATCACAGGAAACAAGGCGTCTCTATGTTACTAAATGGGGATCTGTTTCGTTATATAGTTTGGAGAATTCAGTAGCCCTCCAATTGACTAAAAAGAGGTTCTCTCCTTAACTTCTTGTGCACCACTAAGGTTCAGTTTTCCTCACACCTTCCCCTTCCTACCTCATGTTTTCTCTTTTGTCCACACTTTATTTTATCCATTAATTAATTTTGCTCTATAGTCCTTCATTTTGACTTCCTATTCACACCCCAAAATATTCCCACACACTTTCTCTATCTATTTTCCTACACACATCATTTTTCATTATATTTTCTTCACTACTTTCTTCTCTTTTTTACTTGTACCTTTTATCACGTTCTGTTCCTCCTCGCTGCATCTCGTCTTCCCTCTCATAAACACCAGTAAAATATTCCCTAAAACACAAACACAACCAAAAAAACACCTAAGATAAATAAATATAAGAACATTGGCGCTTTAGTATATACAGTAAATCATGATGAAGAGACACATACAACAATGACATTAGATACATTACATTAGGTACATAGCATGACACTTCTTAGAAACACACACACACAAACACACGCCTTATTTACCGCCCAAAACACACAAATCGTCCCAAGGTGCATGCCATCACACTGAGTCTAATTAATAGTCCTCATCATTTGCTCGCCCACGTCGTCCAGTCCAACACTAACTAACCCCCTTGTGCTCCAGAGACGTAAAGGGGGTCATACATACACTTTGGGTACACTAGAGCGTCTTGATTCCTCCAATGTATGCCAGGAAACAGGGACAGATGAACAAATATAATGCTGGTCTTAGTGGTCTGTTGCTTGGGAATTGTTCAGATGAAACGGTAGCACCAGATTTACCAACCACCACTGTACTACCGACCCCCCCATTCCCCTTCAAGGAATATTTATGCTAGACTGAATGATGGTGGTGAGAAAAGGTTGGTTGGAATTTACTAACTCTGAATCCCAGCCACCAACACCACCACCAACACCAACACCAACACCACCAACACCACCAACACCAACACCACCACCAACACCAAAAACACCACCACGACACGTCATTGATCGAAAAAACACTCTTCTCTATACCTATACAAGGAACACAAACAAACACTTGATTTCTCTCCTATATATAACGAGTAGACAATGGATAATCAGTGATGTATAGATCATTGTGGATGTTTAGCGTTCAACTGTATCGTCGAGAATCACGAAGGCAGAAAGAAGGCTAACACATGCTGGGCTTACGGTAACTTAAAACAGTACTGATACCCGGTACCTTAATTTTTATGCAGGGTGTTTATAAATGCTATTCACAAATCATAGAACGTTTTCTAAAGATGAATATAAGACGAAGTTATTCTATGACATTTCGGGTGAGTATTTATAACATCGGAGTTATTACACGTTGAAAGGTATCGATGACAAACCAATAATATATTTTCAGTGTCAGAATCCAACATTGCCTACATCCCAAAGTTATATATAATTCCTTCAAAATGTAAAAAGTATTCGATAAACAACATATTGGAACTTAGTACAATGCTGGTAAATCCGAAGCAGATGATTCCTCCAAACTATAGCACACACAACAGGCCACCATAATTTTTCGTTAACCTGGTCCTGTTTCCTGACATACTGTATATACTTCGAGGTGGAA
>JAWZYT010007183.1:30000-32500 GCA_034508575.1 Petrolisthes manimaculis | reverse complement strand
CACACAGACATACTCCCTCTCACACACACACAAGCACACACATACATACTCTCTCACACACACACACACACACACACAGAAAGAGAGAGAGAGAACAAAAACCACACACGTGCACCTGTCAGAGTCGAACCTGCCTTCCTGTTGTTTCCTGGAAAGAGAAACATTCCGAACAACAATGGCATATCAACCCATGTACTGCCATTATTAATTCATACCCATGTCCCTCTTTTAAGTGGAGGGTATACTTTAGTACATTGGAGTGTCTTGATTCCTCCATAGTATGTCAGGAAACAGACACCCTCAATGGACCTAATAGGGAATAATATGTTTCCTGGTATTAGTTTGGAGGAATCAGAGACATTCCAATTTACCCACAAGAGAATAACTCTCTTTAAGGACCCTGTGATCGTTTATAAAATTGGAGACTTCTGATTCCTCCTAACCATGCCACAAAACAAGCTCCTTCCCTATAGGTGGTGTTTCGTGGCAATATTTGAAGGACTCATTTACCTCCAATTTTCCGACTACAACACAGGGTCCCTTAAGTGGATGGTATACTTTTGTGACATTGGAGTGTCTTGATTCCTCCATAGTATGTCAGGAAACAGGACCAGATAAACAAAAATAATGGTGGGCTGTTGTTGTTTGGAATTGTTTTGAGGAATCAGTTGTAAATAAAGTGAATTAAAGTGAATCGAGTAAATACAATAACAAAGTGATAATGATAAATGAATTATAAAACAGAAAATTCATCTGGTTGGTCGATAAATAAAAAAGTCCTCTTCCACTTTTCAAAACCCCTTATGATAAAACAAAAACAAGTGAATTATTAAGAGATTATTCATGTGGTTGATTGATGTGTAAATATTATGTCGAAACCACAAGTGATAAAACGAAAACAAGTGAATAATTAAGAGAATATTCATGTGGTTGGTTGATTTATGAGTTCCATTTCCACTTGTCAAAAAAAAAAAAAAAAAAAAAAAAAAGTGATAAAATGAAAACAAGTTAAATTTTAAGAGAATATTTCCACTTGTCAAAAAAAAAGTGATAAAATGAAAACAAGTTAAATTTTAAGAGAATATTCATGTGGTTGGTTGATTTATGAGTCCCACTTCCACTTGTCCAAACTCCCAAGTGACTGATGCATGGATGGATGGATGGGATAAGGGAGAACATTAAGGGATGACAAATGACCCTGTGAAAGCTGATTATAGCCTGGAAAAGCTTAAAGAATGACCTGTAATTCCTGTCTTAGGCACATATAAATCTTAGACTATAGACTCTAGAATTCCTCTCATAACTTCTGACATGTTTTCGTTGTTGTGTAATAATTGATAAATGTATACTCGTTCCTTTTGTGTGTAATAATTGATAACTGTATACTCGTTCCGTTTGTGTGTGTAGCCTCTGTGATGCACTATATTATTTTCTCTTCTGATTTAAGAGTAGATTTTCTTGTTGGTAAATTGGATGGCTACTGATTCCTCCTATCCATGTCAGAACACAAACGTCCTCATTGGTACTAAGAGGGAATTTGTTGTTTCTTGGCATAATTTGGAGGAATCAAGAGACCTTCCTATTCACCAACAATATAATTTCCCCTTAATTAATGAAAGGTTTCACGGTAATAAGAAAACGTAACGTATGTCTTGTATGTAAACACAAACCAATTATCACTAAGCATTTAGACACTGAATAAAAAAAACTCTTTGGAGGTAAATAAGTCCTTCAAATATTGCCACGAAACACCAACTACATAAAAAGAGCTTGTTTCGTGGCATAGTCAGGAGGAATCAGAAGCCTCCAATTTTCGTACACAATCACAGGGTTCTTAAATCCATCTGACCAATATTTTCAAGGTATCAGGTTTCAAGCTTAACTACAGTAAGTTACTATTACTTTATGTTACTGTGGTATTTCTGTCAGTGTGTGTGTGTGTGTGTGTGTGTGTGTGTGTGTGTGTGTGTGTATGTATGTGTGTGTGTGTGTTTGTGTGTGTGTGTGTGTGTGTGTCTGTGTGTGTGTGTGTGTGTGTGTGGTGTGTGTGTGTTTATCGTCATGGGGTCGTTGGTTCATTTATCACATATACATACTGATTCTCTTCTTAGAATATACACAAGCTCTCTTTCCTATAATATATAGTACAATACAGTACGTTACTCTCTGCCTTCCTTACCCTCTCCACTTCTCTATTTACCATTCCCATTTTTCCTATTTTTCTCTTCTACTTCCACATCTCAATTTCTTCACCTTTTTTCCCTCCTTACAATCCTTACACCCCTATTTCCCCTACACCTCCCTCCATACATACACCCCTCACTCTCTCTCTCACTCTCTCACATTGTTCTCTCTCCCACACCCTTCACTCTCCCACCCACACAATTCTTTCTCCTTATTCTCATTGTTTTATTTTTCTGTTTGACCTACTTCCCTCGCCTTCCCTTGTTTCTTATTTCATTATGCCTTTTCCTCTTTCTTTAAATCTTATAAATATTTA
>JAWZYT010007183.1:20000-25000 GCA_034508575.1 Petrolisthes manimaculis | reverse complement strand
TCTCTCTCTCTCTCTCTCTCTCTCTCTCTCTGAAAGTTTGCATTAATTTTCCCAAGCGTAAATTTACGGGTCTTAACTTCACTTCCCTTACTGGTTTATGAGCTTGCAACTGTGGCGAGGAAAGAGAAAAGAGAGAGAGAGGGAAATGTGAGGGAGAAGGGAGAGAGAAGAAGGAAACGGAGTGATTGACAGAGTGATAAAGAGACAGATAGATAGATAGATAGATAAACGGATAGACAGTTAGATAAAAAGAGAGAGAGATAGAGGAAGGGTAAGCAAGACAAACTAAAGAGAGAGAGAGAGAGAGAGTGTGTGTGCGTGTGTGTGTGTGTGCGAGTTAAAAAAAAAAAATCCGAAGAAAGAAGAGTAAAAATAAATAGAGACAGAATCGAAAGAGGAAAGTAAATAGAAAGATAAAGATATATTCGTAGTATCTAGAGGTAAATAAACTAACCCACCAACCCACCAACTAACCCACCAACCAACCCACCAACCCTCCCTACTTAGTATTTCCAAGAACTTCTGTATATTCATGTGGACGTTAACCATTTAGTGTGTTAGGGTGAAGTGTGTTCGTGTTATTGGCTCTCTGTTCTCACTCACATTATACACTCCTACCCTCTTTACTGTTCACACTTATTCACTTTTCTCCACTCATTCCTCCCTTTCCTTCCATCTTTTTTTTTTTACCTTCCTTCCATCTTTTTTTTTTTTACTTTCCTTCCATCTTTTTTTTTTTACTTTCCTTCCATCTTTTTTTTTTTTTACTTTCCTTCCATCTTATTTTTTTTACTTTCCTTCCATCTTATTTTTTTTACTTTCCTTCCATCTATTTTCTTTACTTTCCTTCCATATTTTTTTCCTTTACTCTTCCATCTTTTTTCTTTTACTTTACTTCCATCTCTTTTCATTTACTCCCCTTCCATCTCTTGCCTTTACTTTCTTCCTATCTCTTTTTCTTTTACTTTCCTTCCATCTCTTTCCTTTACTTTCCTTCCATTTTCTTTTTCTTTTATTTTCCTCCTATCTCTTTTCTTTACTTCCCTTTGTTAATCCGACTTAATCACCTTTTTCACTCTTTCCATTTCTTTCTTTTTCTTCCCTTTCTTCACCCCACTTTCTATTTTCTTTACTGTTCACACTTACCCACTTTTCTTCACTCTTTCCTCTCTTCCCTTCCATCTCT
Source organism: Petrolisthes manimaculis (assembly GCA_034508575.1). Classification (NCBI taxonomy): domain Eukaryota; kingdom Metazoa; phylum Arthropoda; class Malacostraca; order Decapoda; family Porcellanidae; genus Petrolisthes; species Petrolisthes manimaculis. The sequence continues at coordinate 23,814 of JAWZYT010007183.1, read as the reverse complement.
TTCCTTTTCTTTCCTCTTTTCCCTTCCATCTCTTTCCTTTTCTTTCCTCTTTTCCCTTCCATCTCTTTCCTTTTTCTTTCCTCTTTATTGTTCTCATTTATCCCTATCTTACTTCACCCTCGTTCCTTACATTTCTTTCCTTTTCTCCTTCATCCTGCCTTAAAATCTTTACCTCTCTTCCCTCCCTCCCTCCTTCTCCTTTCCTGCACCCTCCCTTCCCTCACCCCCTCACCTTACCATCTTCACCCTTCCCTTCCTTCATCTTCACCCTCCCTTACCTCCCCTCCCTTCACCCTTCCCTTCCTTCATCCTCACCCCCTTCCCTTCCTTCACCCTCCCTCACCTCACCATCTTCCTCCCTCCTCACCTCACCATCTTCACCCTTCCTTTCCCTCATCTTCCTCACCCTCCTTCACCCTCACCTCACCATCCTCACCCTTCTCTCCCCTCATCTTCCTCCCCCTCCTTCACCCTTCCCTTCCGTCCTTAACATGGTCTTAAGAGGGTCATCAGCTGCTTTATTGAGAAGGATATAACACCCATAGCAAACTTTATAGCCTCAAATTTTATGAATACTCTAATTGTCCATATGGAAGAAAGTATCATAATAATTTTTGCCTTCAACAGAAAAAAAAAGGCTATATATATTCATTCACATAGGATTCTTTTTATATATTTATTTATGGAAGAATGTATATATCATAATAATTTTTGCCTTCAACAGAAAAAAAAAAAGGCTATATATAATCATGCACTTACGATTCTTTTTATTTATTTATCTATTTATTTATGTTTGTTAGTTAGTTAGTTTAGTTAGGTTACTTTTTTCTATTTTAAGATAATTTAGTTTTTGTTTTTGTTTTTAATTTCGCTTTTTTATTTCCTTTTTCTTATGCTGTTTTCTTGTTCTGTTTTTCGTAATATAATTTTTTATCATGTCTGTTTCCTGTCTCTTTATCAGGTTTTATTTAAATTCATGTCTCGTGTCTTTCTCACGCCTTTTTTCACTTTTGTCTCCTGTTTCTTCATTTATGTCTTCTGTTTTCTGTCTCCCTTTCCTTTTTTTTTTATCTATCTCTTTTTTTTTCATTTCTGTCTTTTGTTTCCTGTCTCTCTTTCCATTTTATAATATCCGTCTTTCGTTTTTTTCATCTGTCTTCTGTTTCCTGTCTCTCTTTCCAATTTTTAATATCTGTCTTTCGTTTTTGTTTTCATATGTCTCCTGTTTCCTGTTTTCTTACTATTTTTAATATCCGTCTTTCGTTTCTTTCATCTGTCTAATGTTTTGTGTTTCTCTTTCCATTTTTTAATATTTTTCTCGTTTCTTCATTTATGTCTTCTGTCTTCTTTGCCTTTTTTTTCTATCTGTCTCTCGTTTCCTGTCTCCCCTGGTCGTCTTTTGGCCGTCTCTTCTATAGGTCTGGTGGCAGTCATTAATGGGTTTTATGGACGGGTACTGTAGGGGTCGGAATTAGCTAACTCAATCACATAAAATGAGAGGAATAACACGTTTTATCTCCCCTTCCCCCTTAGTCCAAATGAGAGTAATTGAGGGCAGGAAGAAGGTGATAAACCACGGCCGTTCCCTAAGGTCTACGCTCACACTATCAAGCCACTTTATCTTGATCTTTACCGCTCCGATGTTGACAAGATGACGGAGGGGTCTCGCCGTTAGCGCTAAAAGGCCCCCACGTAAAAAAAAGATTATTATATGAGATTCGCGCGTTTGCCGTCTGAAGTATTATTATGATTATAGATATAAATAGCTCTAATATTAATTAATCAATACTAGAACCATTGTAAGGCAGACAAAAGTGGAAAATTATAATGTTTGTTTGTATGGAAAGATAAAATTATGATAGGAAGGTATAATGCATAGAGAAATATAATTGTGGTGAAATAATTATAATGCATGTCTGGGAAATTAAAATACATGTTTGTAAAGAAAGATATGAATAATGCACATGTATGTAAACAACTCTAGAATGTGTAAACTTTAACTAGGAGTGTACAGTATGTAGAGTTAAGAGGGTAGTACAGTGTTGGTAAATTTGGAGCAACTGATTCCTCCAAACGATTCCAAGCAACAGTCCACCAGTATTTTTGCTAATCTGGTTCTGTTTCCTGGAATACTTTGGAGAAATCACGAGACTCCATTTTATCCAAAGTATACTCTTCCCTTAATTAGTCAAGGGTATACAGTAGGAATTGGTGCTCTTAGAAACACAAACAAACAAACATACCTATTACTGATGTATATATATAGTATTGTTTGTTTGTATGTATGTATGTATGTGTGAGGCTGGGCAACCTCTCTAGATGGGAAAGGTATAATGCTGTGAAGGTGAGCAATTAATGGAACAGTTTAAAGACCCCCAAAGCCTGTCCCCTATTCCCACACACCCCAAGTCCCTCCCCAAGCCTGTCCCCTATTCCCACACACCCCCAGTCCCCCTCCCCAAAGCCTGTCCCCTACTCCCACACCCCCTTAAGCGAGTGTTGTACAGGAACGAATAGATATGGTGTTGTAACCTTGAAGGAAAATAAGGGTGAGTGTCTGGCTAATGGAACTGTAATAACATTGGACACACACTGGAATACATAGTAGAAATGGTTGTTGTTGTTGTTGTTGTTGTAGGGATGGAAGAGTATTGGAATAGCTAGTGGAATTATTGTTGTTGCTTTTGTTGCTTTTACTCACAACCAACAACAACAACAACTACACACCTTCTCTCTCCAATAATAATTACCCTAGTAGCAAACTCAAGCACCAATGGTCGGACATAACCTTCCTTTACAATGCATTAACAGTGATAAATATTTCAGTGTCCCCTCTCCCCCCTCTCCCCCCCTCAGTAGTAGTGCCAGGGAGTGCCAATTCCACACCGGTTGTAAACATTGGCTCTCGGTGTGTACTGGTGTCGCCCCAAACTCTGATGTTATACAGGGAAAATAAAGGTTTGTTGTTGTTTGTTGTCTTCCATACGTACGAGTGGTTACAGGGAAGAAAGGGTAAACGTGCATCTTCTCAAGTTGTTAGTTGTTTATTATTAACATTATTATTATTATTTGTTAGTCGTTTATTATTATTATTTATTATTATTATTATTATTATTATTTTTATTGATATTATTATTATTATTTTTATTGATATTATTATTATTATTTTTATTGTTATTATTATTATTATTATTTTCATTGATATTCTTATTCTTATTATTTTTATTTTTGTATATTCATTTAATTTTTTAAGCAGCTGGTATTATACTTGGGTTAAAATAGATCAAAATGAGGTTAAGGAAACTTAATATGTCAGGTATGGATGGGGTCAGATCATGGCAGACTAAGAAAAAATAAACAAAGCGAAAATAAACAAAAAAAAGTCTTCATAAACAAACAGTGTAAATTCCATGTACTGTATTATTGGCCACACGAATTCGTAAACACGCTGTTGTTTACGAAGGTTTACAACATATAGAAAGTGTAAGACTATGTACTTGTAATACTACTTAATTATTAGGTTGCTTATAATGCAGTCACCGTATCACTTGGTAGACCATTCATTGCAGTACTTCCATAATAATAACCTCCCTGTACATATAGCCTGTGTGAGAATCGTGTGTGTCACTTGGTAGACCATTCATTGCAGTACTTCCACAATAATAACGTTCCCTCTACATATAGAATCGTATCACTTGGTAGACCATTCATTGCAGTACTTCCACAATAATAACCTTCCCTTTCCATATAGCCTGTGTTAGAATTTCTGTGACCACCTGCCTGTACCATAAGAGACTTGGTGGTGATGGTGGCA